>JAAAKQ030253800.1:0-10879 GCA_010016005.3 Zanna intricata | reverse complement strand
GTCAGTCCCAGAAATCCGTCAAACACCAGATTCCACAGCAGAGGACCGAGAACGGAACCCTGCGGGCTTCCCCTGGTTACGGATTTTTCCACAGCAGAAGGATATTCAACATTATTTCTAAACAATGTTTCTCTCATATGTCGAATATCGTAAACCAAAAGCGGAAGACCGACATCGATCCAACACTGGGAGCTCTGGGGGCCACTGCAGCGGAAGCTGTAGCGTGGTCCCAACTGTCGCTGAGGAAATTCTCGGTCCGATTCCGATGGGTGAGCCGCAAATCTCCGACTACAACCCGTCGAACCGAGCCGACATCGCCGGAGACGATCGACCGGTTTCGATAGTTCTTAAGGGCTACATTATCAAACACACAAGCAGCTCTTTTCAGGGCTATCGCCATAAATTCCCAAACAGCCTTTTTCAGGGCTACCACAGGTTCTAAGATGTCAAGTGTCGTCGAAGCAATTCGGCGACAACATGAAGCAAACTAAACTTGTAGTAAATAGACGTGGAGCATTTGTGTACACTTTAAGTTTATTATTATTATTTAATATTAAGTGTCCTATATTTTCATAAATAAGAGATTTTTATTCTTAAAAATGTTGTACATTAAAATTTAAGAACGTGCTGAAAAATAATTCGGAATATTTCCGTTATCCGTCGACTAATGATTAATTCCAACTCTATTCATAATGTTTTACAGTGGTAAATTTTATTTTGAATAAATTTTGAATTTAGATATGAAGATATAGGTGAACGTGGTTTTTCGTGATTGTTTCTATACAACGCTATAGATCTGTGATTACTTAATTTATGACTACAGTTTACCTAAGCGTTTGTTACGACTGCTTAATGCATAACGTTAGTGCTCACTTAGATTCTTTTTTCTAGTCGTCAGTTAATATTTGATCTCTGTACAGATTACTGAGCGGTGAGTTCCGCAGTTTTTACAGATGTAATTTAAAGCGATGAAGATGTATACCGTATTTTAAAAATAAAGGAATTTTACACAATCCTGGTACCTGTGAAAATGGGTGCGAAATGAAATCGCGTTGTACGAATGATATACAACGATGGGATTTGAAAATATCGCGAGTGTCAAGATTAAAAGCAGATTTGTGACAATACTTTTTTAAAAGGGTAAAAGTCGGCTTTACGAAAAGTAATTTTATTCATTTATTCCTGGATTCAAGATTTAGCAGCCAAGAATTGAGTATAAATCATAACAGGTATCTCTCGGTCAAACTAAACAGGTATTAATGGCCACCTTACAACATTCGATACGAATCGGTAATAAAAAAATACAAATATTTAACAATAATCTTATTAGTGGCGAAACTATTGGTAATTATTTAATTAATACGCGTACATTTCTAAAACTGGATCGATACATTAAGTATTAAAAATATTTTAATTTTTTGAGAATTGTATTAAAAGAAATACTCATAAATAAATTGTGTTCAATAGAATACTTTATATAATTTTTTTTAAAAAATTAATAGACGTTGTATGGTAGCTTAAAGTGAGTATAAAGTTTCGTCTGTCCGAAAAATTTCTGGTTCGCTATACAAAAAAAAAAAAAAAAAAAAAAATTGAAATACTAAAATCACATATTAATAATTTTTGATTACCGCTTCTGTATAATTTGTAGCGACATTTTCAAAGCTATATAAATTAATTGCAAATGCCAAAATTTTCGCAGTAGACAGGAGAAACGCTTAAATAGACTTTTTACAATTGTATTTTATTTTAGTTTTACTATTATGTAAACAGGCATGTAACAGATTTTACAAAAAAAACCATCTTTTTACGAAAAAAAACCACGTTTCTAACTTGCCCCGTTGAAATTTTTCCGACCTTAAATTAAGTATAACTTGAGAACAACATAACCAGCCTTTATCAAATTTTCACATGCATATCAGATAAACTACTACAGCATACCTAAATTTCAGTGAAATTGATCTAGTAGTTTTGAAGATTTTCGAACCACAACATTTTACACACAAATACACGCGCGCGCGGCACACACACTCACACACACACCTACCTATATTATTTATCTATCTGTTTATTTATATATGGTAATTACTTTTTAAGTGAATCATATTTTCGTAATCCTGTTACCTCAAAACCCCCGATTGGGGTCGATCTTCAACTACCAATCTCACCATGCGACCGAAAGTAATATCATACTTTTCTTCATAAAGTTGGTAAAAAAAATAAGTAAACAGTTGAGCCATAAAAAAAATAGAAGACAGGATAAATTAATGTAGCTGACCGTTACTTGGAAAGTGTCACAAAATTAGTTCATTAGTAACGAAGTATAGAAAATGTACCTAATGGACAGGAATTAGATAGCTAGGAAATTTAGTTTACATCAGTAGTTATATATTAACTACATTCCTGAGCCAAAAGTGAAAATTTTAAATTTAGTTTAAATTTTAGTTGTTAATTTATTTGTGAAATTTTTAAATTTTAAGAATATTAAACGAATATCCTCTCCCAAAAATTTTGATCATAGTGTGGATTGGTTTAAGGTTCATATTCTATCTTTCATGATATTTTTATCTATTCAACCTATGTAAGAGGTGGGGTATAAGCAGTCGTGGGGAGTGTGAAATGGTTAGGTATATTTTTTTTAACCGAGTTTATATTTTTAGTTAGGACTGCCTAATACGAAAAAAAAATTTTTTTTCTTCTAAAAATACATTTCTTTATGTTTCGTATCCTATGTTTTATTTGTTTTTTTTGTCTTCAGTCATTTGACTGGTTTGATGCAGCTCTCCAAGATTCCCTATCTCGTGCAAGTCGTTTCATTTCGATATACCTCCTACATCCTACATCCCTAACAATTTGTGTTACATATTCCAACCTTTGCCTGCCTGCACAATTTTTCCCATCTACCTGTCCTTCCAATAACAAAGCGACTATTCCAGGATGCCTTAATATGTTCCTATAATCGGTCTCTTCTTTTAACTATATTTTTCCAAATGCATCTTTTTTATCAATTTTCCGCAAAACTTTTTCATTTTTAACTTTATCTACACATTCTCCTATAACACCACATTTCAAAAAAATTTGTTTTTAGTTTATTATTAATTTTGACTGTTACTATGTTTATTTTAACTTTCCTGGGCGAAGCTGGGCGAATAAAAGAACAGGAATTTTAAATAAAAGAGAAAAGTATGTTGATCATTCAAAAATGAAGTATCAGGTTTTTTTTTGCAAATCGTTACGTTTTCGGGCCCAACTAATTCATCTAGACCAAAAAAACGTATGTATGTAAGCTTGCGCATACATATGTACTATATCGCTCTGTTTTTGGCATTAAAGGTTGACCGAATCAATTTTCTTCAAATTTGGCTTAAATATTTCTATATATGGGACATTGATAATATTCATTTTTTCAGACTTTTTAAGGAGGTGGGGGATATTGCGAAAAAACAATTTTGATTTCTTCAGAGGAAAAGACTTTGGAAAATTTTTTGGCAAATGTATATGCTTACATTGCATATATAAATAATCCAAAGTTCTCTTTTTCAAAAAGTTAAACCCTCTTGAAATTGAAATATATATTTTTTTTGTTTTTTTTTTGTCTGTATCCCTTTGGTTTTAATATTAAAACAAATTTTGGTATTTTATAGATCATATATAGAGCTGTTAAAAAATATCTACAATTTTCCAAAATTATAAACCCCAGACATTAAATACACAAAATCTTTACGAACATTTTTATATTCTTGTGAAACATTATTTGAGGGGGTATTAGATTTAGAGAAAACGTTACGTAGGCATATTTGTTAAGCTTTTCCTATGTATTTTCAAAAAAGTTTAAAAAGAAACAAAATATTCTTCATCGCTAAAATATTCTTTATATATAGGAACTAATATTATTTATATATATATTTTTTTTCTCTCTTTTAAGGGGTATTATTAAAATATTTGTTATTCTTTTTCTTTGTTACTTTAAGGGTAATAAGAGTTTGTGTAGTTACGGCTTCTATAATATACGCGGATCCAAAGCGCTCTTTTTTTATTATCATAAAAGTTATACTTTTTACTGACTTTTCGAAGGAAATCCTGGTACTTTCCGTAACTTTCGGTCACTCGGTGGCAATGGGAGGTGAAATTGAATTTTTTTACATTTTGAGATTTAAGGAGTACGAAAATACCATTCACTTAAAATGTATAAGCCTATGTACAGCATTTTTGACAAGAAAATTTCAAAACTATTAGATCAACTTCATTGTCATTTAAATATCCTGTAATAACGTATTTGAAGCTGTGCATGTGAAAATTTGATAAAAGTTGGCTGAGTTCTTCTTTAGTTACGCTCAATTTAATGTCGACTACAGAGAACTTAATCTCAAATAGAGATTATGTTGTAGTTGTATATTTTTCATTTGCGCTCATGCAGTGAGTCATGCAATGAGTTTAAACTTTATGCTTGTGTGTAGGATCTACTTATTATTTTTAATTACTTCGTCAACTTGCTAAATAAATAATTATATAATAAAAAATAAATAATTTAATAAATAATAATAAAAAAAACAAAAATTAAATAATAAAAAAACAAAAAAAAAAAAATTATTATTATTAAATTAAATTAATTTTATTTTTAATATTATTAATTTTTTTTTTTTTAATTACTAATTTTTTATTTTTTTATTATTATTAATTTTTTTTTTTATTATAGTTTAAACTATTATTATTTATTTCGTTATAAATAATTTAATTTTCTTAAAAACAGGAAATACATTTTAATATTAAATAAAAAAAATTATACCTTTTTAGATTTTTCATTCAATTTATGTTTTGTTTATTTCTTGCGCAAAAAATATTACTCAAATATAATAACGAAAAGTCTTTCTTCTTGCTCATTACTTAAACCATTGTTTTAATTTATTATTTTTTTTTAAGGATCGCGTCTTTATAAAAAAGTTTTTTTTCTAAACTGTCCCAACAGAGTAAGGGGACTTTTAAATTCAAAACAATATTTTTGTACTTTAAGATTTTGATGATTAAATCTTATTATGGTGATCATTATAATCAATAAAATAGCCGTATTGATAAGAGACCACAATTTTGAAAAATTCGTAAACCTTTTCTTTGTTGCTAATATTTAAACGTTTATTTTTAAAATAAAAATAAGACTTTAATGATTGAATTGCAAAGACTTTCAAGGGAAACCGGAAATTTTTTGCAATGAAAATGCTGTGCAAAGTATTGTATAACTTGACCGGCGTAGCCGGGAATGTCATGCTATAATTTGCCAACTTTTCTTTTAATTCATTAATTTTATTATTTTTTATTCTTATGCTTTTCCCCACGATGTCTGCTGGTGATTATTATTCAACAGGCAAAATGGTAAACTACGATTAGATTTTGACTTAAAATTCTTTAAAATGTTGTTTACCAATTTATTGATCATTATTGTAAGTAGTTAATGAGTATCCGAATTTGTTTTTAGATCAAAAGAGTGAAAGAAAATCCCTTTAGAAAGTTAAAAACTTTCTAAAACCTAATAATTAATATTTTAAAATAAACTACATTCTCGGATTTATTTTTAAAATTTAATAATGATTCTGTACAATGTATTAATAATGAGAATATGAAACTTATAATAATCATATCTTGTTTCACATTTTAATGTTTTTGTATAACTGACTATAGAAATAGTTAAATATAATTTTATAGAAACTTTTACTTGAATTATAAATGAAATAACAAATTTAATAAGTCATTATTAATGTTATGATGAATTAATTTAAAATAGGTTTTGCAAAATCTGAGCAGAGATTGAGTCTGAGAAAGGTTCATTAACATATTACGTAAAGAAAATGTAGCTCTATAGGATGTATACTAAAAGTTAGAACTCGGTAGCTGGTTGGCTGGTTGAAGCCTGCTACTGTATACAGTCGTGTAGCAGAAGCATCACGACGGCTTGCTCGGTTGTACAGTCTAATAGCAATACGGCTGGGATGTGTAAATTACATTATTACTGAGAACGGATCAACTTGTATAAACTCATTTACATACGGGATCAGTGGCAAAAGTAACACCAGACCGTAACAGAAGTTACATTACGTGCTTGAAATGGCAGTAGTATTTTATTTTACCACCTTATTTTTATTATCACTGCAATCGTATATACTTTACATAATTTAGAAATATCGATTTTAAAAAATAATATTATGATTAAAAAATTTTTCTTCATTAATTATTATAATTTTATTTCACATAAAATAAAAAATAAATTTCGTTTGATGTTTCAACGCTATGTTTTTTTTTTACCAAAAAAAAAAAGTTATTTTCATTTCTGGGTTTTTCCTTTTTTGTTTTTTTACTGGTGATACATTGATTTAATTTTTAGAAATGTAGTAAATAAATTTCTTTATTTAAGTTAAGAGATTTATATTGCATAATTATAATATTAATAAATAATTTGTTTGAATTATGTGAGCATCGAATTTTAAGGTCATAGCCCTCGTCACATTAATTAAATTTTAATAAAATACAAAAATAAATGTAAGTGTGAAATATTAAATAAAACAAACACATATATCAGGTACTGGGTGTAAAGGCCCTTGATTTACATTTAGGTAAAAACAAAAAAATTAAAACTTAAACTTGAAACACATATTCAAAGATATTACACAAAAATTTCAATGTAATTTTGAGATCCCAGTGTAGAGGACGTCTTCATACAGGGGATTCTCAGTCAAACATTACATACTGACTTTTGTCGAAGACTTGCTAAAAACGCATTAGTAATCCGTTGGCTTCCAATGGTTACTGTTTTTATTTTTTTGCAGTTTTCTAAATCAACAGCAGCAATATTGTTTGTTAATCCGGAGGTTTTCATATACGAGTATTGTACACTCTTCCATTAGATGCTTAACAAGAAGTAATTTTTATCATATACACTGCTCATCGGTCTTTCTTCGCCGGTTAACAAGTATGAATTTTTTATTCATCTGTGACCAGTTCTGAGTCTGATCACCGCAACAAGTTTCAACCACCGCGTCAGTTTCATGTCGCTCTTTCATTTATATGGAGTAATTCTAATCGCATTTAATTCGTATTTGGACTTCTCCATTCATTATTCCAAGTGTTTCTGATATAGTTAAAAGATTTTTAGTGTCTGCCACACGAATATGGATTATGTCCATATTCTCACAAATTGTTACCTTTCTGGCACCATCGTCTGTGCTTTCATTTCCTGAGATACCAGCATGCCGTGGAATCCATAGAAGTATACATATCTGTCCCATTCAGTTTCATACATACAAAATGGACAGGATGTTTGCGATAAGAAAATCCTTAATGTTCTTTTTCCGAACAGCAGTTAGTAAGTATTCTCTCTTCGCAGATAGATCCTAAGTAGTGAAGAACTTGTTATATAGAAATGAGCTCTGCCGTGTAAACACTGATCATATTTGGCAGCTTCACGAATGAGCTTCATTCGTTTTGTATTTTTACTGTCAAAATAAATTTTCATATATCCTTCTGATGGTTGACGAAAATTTCTGCTGGATTCTCCTTTGTTTTACCACAAGAGAGATCCAATCTTGCGTTTATAGATTGTAAAAGCCATGGTGGTATTCTCTAGTAGAAATTGCTAATGTATTTGGCAATGCAATTTCGTGTTTTTGTTAACTCATAATACCGTAGTCCGGTTGGTCTGGAATAGGAAGCGAGGTGTTCACATAAAGCAGCCAAAGGACACAGTAAGTTTTATAGTTTTTATGGGAAGGAGAAGCCCATACATTAGCTGTATATCTTAACAGTAAGATATCTTTTCTTTAATGTAATAGCATTATGTCGGCTTCGGTTATTAAAATAGTCACTGGGCTTGTTTGGGAAGCGCCTGTGGCATATCTGAATCCGTTGTTATGTATTACGTTTAGCTTTCTTAAATACGACTTTGTAACGGGTGAATATGCAATAACCCTATATCCAGGATTCTATTGAACCAATACGTTTGCCTATTACACAATTAATAACATACATTTAAATAACTCTACATATCTTTTTAAATTTTCTAATTAATTGTGTATTTTGTGATTCTGCTTTGATCAAGGTTTCAGAATGTTTCCTTTGATTCATCCAGTCATATGCTGGGGCAGCTTCTTTTTTATCTATGCAATACGATAACTATCGATTTCGGATGTAATTTGTATCATGAATTATTATGTACCTGGTATTACAAACCTTTTATTTATTCATCCACGCTGTTTAAAGATTTTAAGAAAACTCTACTGACTAATTATACAGTCAATCACAGTTCATAATTGATCATGCTTCATACAAGTATTATAACCAATATTATAAACTCTAATTAAAAATTAATATTATATATGTATATTGTGTATATTATAATATATATATATATATTATAATATATATGTATAACGTACGTAAGTATAATTGCTAATTTAATGTGCAAGTAATAATAGTCGGAGATCTGTATGAGAAGAAATATACATCTTGTTTTCGCCGGAACGGCGAAAAAAGACTACTGCAGTATAGTTTTCGTTGCCATCGACTAATTCTTCGGGCTAAGAAGCATCTTAGTGACGATATTGTCAGCCGTTATCTCTCCTAATGCTTCCAAACACCTTTTTCCTTGCTAGACCCAACGCCTGCAGCTGCAAGTTATGTGTTTTTTTTTTAGAAAACACGATTTTCAGAAAAAATATACCTGCCCTTCGTAAGAATGTTGTATTAAATACACATTAAAACTATTTTATTTTTGACAAATAATGCTCTAATTAACTATTATTTAATTTTGTATTAAATATAATACTGTATTTTTATGCGTATATTAAATCGGAAAAACTGTTTTTAAGAAAATTATCTCCCATACGTTTTTAGTAAATTATTCACTTGCCTATAATGTACAAGAAGAAGCTGTTGAATTCGGCTTAAGGTCTTTATTTTAAGAATTTTATTAATTTTTTCCGAATCTAATAATAAAAATCGCAACAGGGAAAATGACAATTCTTTCAATAGTTTTACGTAATCACTTTGTTTTTTTATACTCGGTTGATGTTATAAAAACTTAGTAATTACATAAACTGTACTAATTAGCTTTGCTTATTACTGTAGTCACTAAGCGTATTTTATTATGAAGAACTAATAATAAAAGAAACGTAATTAGATGAGTGTAATAGTAATTTCTAACAGTGATTATGACGTTATAACAATGATTTTAGATTGCAAATAGAGTAAATAGGTCTATTTTCTTTTACAACTTTCATTCTTAGGTGTAAAATGAATAAGGAGAAGGCAAAAGGCCTATACTAAATAGAGAGGTAATAATGTAAAGCCTCTTTTCCGCATCGTTTCCCAGCCGGTCATAAAGCTAGAGATTTGCCTCCTTCTAAAAGAACTTTTTACACTTGGCGTAATATCTTCATTATTATTTTTTTTTTTTTACATAAAATATTCACATACATAAGTAAAAATTTATTATTATAAATTTAAAAAAAATATATATAAAATTCTTATTTTCATCTTTATCGATATAAAAATATCAATCTATTATTTTAATGTAATTAACAATTAAATTCCGGTATTATTAACTGATATTTAATAAGTTAAAGAGTTTTATTTTATTGTTACTATTATCCTGAATGATATTTTTATATACAGAGTGATTCACGAAGAATATATCAAACTATAAGGTCATGTTCTACTGGTCAAAATGAAGAAGAAAGTTGATATACACCTAGGTTCGGGAATGCTTCGTTAGGGAGTATCGGTTCGTGAAAGATTTTGCCTGTTAGCTGTACCTTCGGTAAAACTAAGCTAGTCTGTGTTCCTGGAAGCCAAATTACTGAAAATTTAGTGGTTTATTTGAAATGTTACCTGAAAAACTGGAAAAAGTTTAAAAAGTGTATTTTTAGTAGTTTTGAAAAATCTGGGATGAAAGACAAAAAACTGGGGAGAAAAACACACTATTTTGTGTTTAGCGTAAAATAGATTTCTTAAAGGATTATAAACATAAAGGTTTAAAAAAAAACTTGATTTGAAATTTAAAAAAAAAAAAATGTTTAATTAGTTTTAAAGATGTCAAATAAATTTTTTTTTCTTATTTTTAAATTTTTATTGTTTATTTTTCTAAAATATTTAATTATTTTGATTTGTAACATTAAAAATCTTTATTCATTTAATACATAAATAAAATCTACCACATTTTGATACGTTCGTTTTTAATAAACTTCTAAATTCTTATTTGTGTTTAATCTCTGTGGAATTTTTCACTGTATTTTACTTAGAATCGAATTATCCACAAGTTTGTTTAAAATATTTTTGAGTTTTAAAAAGTTTGTTTAAAACATTTAACAGAGCTATTTTACAACAAACATAAAGTAGTTTGTTTTTCGACCCCAGGATCTTGTCTTTTATCCCAGGTTTCTTGAAAATTGCTAAAAAAATACTATTTTGGGGGCTGTTTTTTTTAATTTTATTCTGTGTTTTACATAATATAGGATTATGTATAACATAATATAAACATTACATAAAAATAACAACATGATATCATTAACGTAATATGATTATGTTAGATTTCATAAAACAGCTAAATTTACTCTTTAATTTGGGTTTCAAGAATTACAGTTTGGTTTAATTTTACTAGTTGTAGAAATTTTCCGGGTTGGTCTAGTGGTTAACGTGACATCCCAAATCAGCTGATTTCAAAGTTGAGAGTTCTAAGGTTCAGATCCTAGTAAAGATAAAAATTGTAATACGGATTTGAATACTAGATCGTGGATACCGGTGTTCTTTGGCGGTTGGTTTTCAATTAACCACACTTCTCAGGAGTGGTCGACCTCAGATTGTACAAGACTACACTTCATTCGCATTCATACAC
This sequence comes from Zanna intricata, assembly GCA_010016005.3. NCBI lineage: Eukaryota > Metazoa > Arthropoda > Insecta > Hemiptera > Fulgoridae > Zanna > Zanna intricata. The sequence continues at coordinate 3 of JAAAKQ030253800.1, read as the reverse complement.
ATC
>JAAAKQ030253778.1:0-10879 GCA_010016005.3 Zanna intricata | reverse complement strand
AGCAAATCGCCCTCGCCGTAGGCTTAGGTAGACCTACACGTAGCCCGAAAGCTAAATAACCGCAACGCGGAAGCACGTTATTCCGCGCCTACCATAAACAAAAACAAAAGAAGCTATCCATGTGACTATGAATGCCATATACGTAGAACGCATGTCGAGAAAGTCGTAGGGCCAAAACACCCTCCAAAAAATGCCATACGCGGCAACGTAATTTTGACCTATATCAATCAACTCAAACTTCTCACAATGGGACCTATTCGGAGGACCTTCCTCCACCAAACACATACGCGTGACATTCTCTTCATATCACAACTACCCACACCGGTCGCATCGCAGACACGGCCGCCCGCACAAACGCACAGACCCTGCCCACGATCCGACCAATTTACCTATCAAGGCCCACTGAGAATATGGGTCCGCGAAAGACCAGCGATCACCGACCCATCATCCTGCAAAGGCAATCCTCAATCGCAGATCACTGCTGAACAAACTAACCGAGGCTCGGTGCCAAATTCGCCTACATCCGACCACACAACTGGACGGATCGGAACCCTAGCTACCCAGACTCCTACACCCTAAATTCCCTCTGTAGGACTCTGGACGAGGCAATAGTTCGCAAAAGGCCAGCAACAAGCTGCCACTCCGCCCGGAATCTGGACCACAGTTTAAGAACCCCTGTTTTGTATATATATATATATTGATTTACATGCCATGATTTTATATTAATAAAATAATAATAGTGAAATAAATATATGAATAAATACTGTACTTTGTTACTGGTAGCTTCTGTTAGTATATAAAGAAAATTAATTAATATGTTCCTGCAAAAATAATGTTCCTTGATAATATAAATAATTTGACGGTAATTTTATTAATAATGTACTTTCTTACAATAAATATTAATTTTTTTTTTTTTTTTTTTTTTTGTGGAAGACAATATACAAATATTTTTAAATTCTTTATCTTATCATATAATAAAATATACATACATTATTTATAATGATTTTGTTACCTGTAAAAAAAATAATTATCTTTTATATATGTATATATATATATATAAATTAAGTGCGGTATGTTTAATGTGAAATAGGTTGGGATTTTTTTGTATTAATTTTAAAATAAATTTTACGCTTCTATGACAGATAATTAGGTAAAAGTACAAGTGTTTAAAAATTGAAATTTTCAGTACAAAAGATTTATCGTAAAATTGATTGTTCTTGTAAACGATTAATATCATAACTGTTTTAATTATTTCTTTATTTTCGATTACTATTTTTACTGCAAAATTATTATTTTTTTCTTTAAATATTGCGATCGCATCGATCGATTAATCCCTGAATATAAATCAATCTATATCTTAATTTTATATTCAAATTCAGTTATTATCTTTATGAATAATACGCTTACGTATATCCGATGATAATAATAATAATTATATTTATATCATATAGAATGAAAATGATTAAAGTCTACTTATGTAGTTTTACTTAATCAAAAATATTAAATTTTAAATATCGGATAATTATATTAAATTTTTAATAATTTCACTAGATAATTTTCTTTAATATAATTTAACTAGTTTCAATCCAAGTAAGAAAAATTAAAAAAAAACAAAAAAAAAAACAAGGAATTCACACATTTTTAGTTTATATTTTAAGTTTCCATGTGTTTTGTTTTTTTCTTTTCCACCTCCCGGGCCGGACCCACAATGAAGCATAGTACAGTCCAGGGGTTGGTTGTCCACTCTAGTGCGCCTAGAGTTTCCGTTGGGTTAAAATATAAAACCGTACAATAAATAATGATTAAATATATACCATAATAATGTATTTTAAGTTTTAAATAATAAATTATTTTATAAAAATAAAATAATTATACACTAGTTTTAAATATATCAAAAATAATAATACATAATTCCTCCAATTAAGTATAACTCAACCCAGAGGAGGAGCGTCTCTAACCCTCTATTAGGTACGCTAGAGCTGAAGGAGTCTAGGAACTTTATAAGGTTCATCATTCTTTATTATTTATATTCTCCAATTATATTTATTCGGGACCTGGGTCATTCTACTGTTTGTTTAGGGCCGGGAACTCTCTTTTTTTTTCTTTTTTTTCATACCTCTCTCTTGATGTGATCCACGGATCTCGCAGACAGGGAAGTTCCGGAGTCCCCAGTCGTTCATCGAGCATGGCATACCTAAGCATGCCATACCTCGCGAGTAGGTCTGTCCATCCCTCCCACATCCCCGAAGTGACTTCAGTGTTTTATGCTTCTCTCATAGTCTTCCCTTTTTTTCACTATCTCCCTTACCAGATGCTCTACCTCATTCCAGGCAACCCTGGATGTCAGCATATATTTACCCAGAGTTTCAGGGGCTAGGCGCTATATTTCAGATGTTCTTAATTTTTCCCATCTGATGTGTTGAAATAACATGTGTTCAGGGGTTTCTTCTTCTTCTTCGCAGAAGGAACAATTGGCCACTTTTCTTCTTCGTAGATATGCGTTAAAGCATCCGTGAAATACTGTCTATCTACAGAAAATATATTTCAATCTTTAGCTACATAATTCAATTGTGAGTAGAAAAACTTAAAAAATATTCATAATTAGTAACGGTAAATATAATTAAAATAATAATTTTATGTAACCAAGATTTGAACATGTTATATTTTTTGAGAGGATGTAATTTAAGTATTAAGTACATTTTGCACATATGGAGAATATCATTCGCTGACTTCTCATAGCATTTTATTAACATTTCAGTCTTTCAGCTGAAAGATACTGGATTCAAATACTGATATTTCTCATACGCTTCAAAATGTTCATTCAGTATTCCTTTATACCAATTAGAAGTTTATAATGTGAATTAATTATCAATAATTTTTTTTTTTTTTTTTTTTTTTTTACACATATACATATACTTTTGCTTTCAAGTTACCTATATATGGTACACCAATGTATCTTATTTATATTCTTTAATATTCACGATTATGCAATAAAGTTTATAAATTCATCTCATTTAATTTATACTCTTTTCAGTTTACATCTTATAAAAAAATTTTCTTTCTATTACTGTATAAATGTAATTACCTTTATTTATACATCAATAATAGACTGATTCTCAATAACAGTTATTAATGAATAATTTCGTTGCACATAAAATGTGCAACGAAATTAGCATCTCGATTAGGCATGCCTAATCGAGATGCGAAATCAAAACTTTCAAATGAAAAGGAGACACTCCTCCCTGGAAACGAAATCAGCTATGTTTTTTTATATGACATAATCTGTGATAATGACATACCAATGATATGTACATACATATATATATATATATATGTATATATATATATATCTTATACCGTTATGAAAACGAGAAAAAAATTCCTTAAATCATAGCAAGTAACTTTTAATAAGTAAATCATGAAATATTTTCTTGTTTCATGAGAAATATTGTTTCTCGTTGTTCTCATTTGTATTGTAATTTTAATTACTACTCTGTCATAGAATGTAGGCAGTTTTAAAACATAATTATAATCTATTATGAATTAAATAACTTCAATGAACATTGTTTATTACAATTAACTCATAAGAATGAGAAAATTATATCTATAACAAGATGTGATGTTTGTATTTCAAACCAATATATAAACATTGTATTTGTAATTTATTGAATGACTTATAATTATTTGAAAATACAATTAATAAAAATTAACATAAAAAAATAATAATTTTTATAATAATAACCAATAAAGATTGTATTTACTCTTTTTTAATATAATTTAATCTCGATTTTATAGATTTTTAATAGACTGTTTACGAGAAAAATAAAAATGAAAAGTTTAATTGCGTGAGGAGTTTGATTGTTTTCCATGTATTTAGATTATTTTATTTTGCTTTTCATTTTATCTACACTTCTTTATTTACTACTTTTATTTAACAGTAACTTGCCTTTCAGCCATTTCCTATTTTCTTCCCCATCTATTTCTGGCCATCTCTTTAACTTACTGCACTTGTTTTTCCCTCCGACTTGCCAGTTCTCCCAAGTAGTTCTGTCACACGGTTTTCGGACATTCTCTCCTTCTCCCTCTCTTTAGTCTTGCCTCTTTTACCCGAGTTGGAGTCATTTATTCTTCTCGGATATCCATATCGACCAAATTATTTCTTTTTTCCCTCCGACTTGCCAGTTCTCCCAAGTAGTTCTGTCACACGGTTTTCGGACATTCTCTCCTTCTCCCTCTCTTTAGTCTTGTCTCTTTTATCCGAGTTGGAGTCATTTGTTCTTCTCGGATGTCCGTATCGACCAAACTATTTCTTTCTCTCTATATCCGTTACCAAAAGTTGATTCGGTTGTTCTCGCACGATCACGTTGCGTACTCTTGTTTCTTTTTTTGTCTTCATTTGAATCCTTCGTAAATATTTTATCTCGGTGATCATCCCAGTGGTCTGTCGTAATCTTGCCTAGACAATAGTAATGACTGATAAAGGAGGGGAGGATTTTATTTTAATACAGCTGTTTATGTCTATCCTGCCGTTTTCAAAAATTACCGTTTTCAGATAAACAAATAGAGTTCAATAATTTCTCCTTTCTGGTCACAAAAATTGATTTCGTGATAGGATTTTAATTTAATTTTTTTTTTTTTTGTAAATATTTAAACCGAGAAACCGTTGTAGTTCGTTCAAGTTACCGAGTGATTTGTAGAAGTTTTAGCTTCAATAAAGATATGATATTTCACGAAAAGTTTTATCTGTCATAAAGTAAATAAGAATGTTCTCTAACAAAAAAATAAAATTCTACTGAAATCGATTTTATGTAAAGTATAAATTTTTAATTTCAGTTTATTTTCATTCTATTACTGTTGAATATCTTTTTATTTTAGTCTGTCTTTTTTTTTATGATAGCAGAATTTCCAACTGCAAGGTGGCAGTGTAGGATTTTTGTATTCTTTATCAGAAAATTCTCTTTAAAAAAATTAATTTTAATATACTTAGTAATAACTTAATAATGAATGCAGTTACTTTTATTTAAACACACGTGCTGTCTTCATTCTACTCCTTCTTTTACTTGTGTATTTTACAATGAGTTATTGTGCCGCCTAATTTATGAATATATTTTGTTTTTTTTATTTATCTACTTTGTTCTATTAATATTTGAATTAAATCAAATCATCCTTAAAATTTACTACATTCAATTTGTTTCATGAATTGTATTGAATTTTAGACTTTTTCCTCGACCTCCGAACATTTCCTCCTCCAAAAATAATTATTTTTATTAAATAATCCTTTTATTTCGTAAAAAAAAAAAATAAAAAACAATACAAAATTGCATCACAGTTATCAACAATTAATAACTAGGAAAATGTGGTTAAAAGCCTACAGAAGTTATTAAAAAGTTTTAAATTTTAAAGTCTTTTCTATCCCTTCAGTAACTCCATTGAAACACACGAGACGTATCGTACATGCACACTTCACATCTTTTTGACAGCAGGCAGGCTTTTTTCCTTATAAAACTTTAATTAATTATCCAAGTGGCCATCCGTGAACTTGTCAACAAAGAAGATCTCCCTAGACACCAAAAGGCATTTTAATCAAGATTTAAACCGAATAAGAATGGAAATTTGTTTGAAATTCTCGGGGAGACTATTAATTAATCTTAACACCGACTTGCGACGGCAAACATTGGAAAGCCATTATTCTGTGCTTTTTGCCACGCAATTTGTTTCTTCCTTTGGTATAGTAAAGATGTACATCTCCGTTCCATATTAAATTGCGTTTCGAACGGATACATCACAACATCCAAGGTCAAAGTCAGAAATCTCAGCTCCAAGAAGGCGTCCCTATGAATTTTAATTTCACGATCAGTTTGACAGCTTTCTTCTGAAGCCAAAACACCTTACTCGGTTAGCTCTTATCACAGTACTCCTAAATTCGAATCCCGTAGGACATAAATATGTAAATATTATGAATTTATTAAATTCATATATTTTTCAAGTTTAAGATTCTTTACTTGCATTTTTAGTTTTACTGAATAATATTTAATAATCATAATATATTCTAATCTGTTAAGAGAATTAAAGTGATGAATGGAGGTAAAACCTGAGCTACAATTTCTTTTGAGGAAAATCTGCTATTGTTTCTTTTAACTCTTCTTTTTCTTTTTTTTTTTTTTGAGGTCAGTAGACTACTTTAGTCAACTCTGGTTTATCTTTTTTGTTCATTTTTTTTCTCAATTGCCTCCCAATGTTTCTTAATTCTTTATCAGAACTTGTTTTTTTTAAATTGTGAACAAAACCTCGATGTTATTTTCTTCCAACTCTTTTATTAAAAACTATTTTCCCGTTCTTCAAAAAAAGTATTTAAAACATGACTTTTATTTATAAATGTTTATCGATTATAAATTTCACAATAATATATTAATTTGTGTTTTACTACTAATATTTTTATTACTGTTGCAGTGTTAAGTGATATTCTTAATAATAATAAAAAAAAAATTATAAATCTTTGCTATGCAATAAAACCAAATTTTTTTATAAAAAAAAAAAAAAATAATTCAAATTAACAAATTCTATTAAAAATATATATACATATATATATTTTTTTATATTTACTGCAATAAATGGTTTCAGTTATTACATTACTTTTCAGTTTTGTAATATTTTTGAATAATCAGGTGTGAATGGGTTGTTCATATATATAATTTGTTACAATTATAAATGAAATAAAAAAAAAATTTTTCTTATCTCCTGTTATTTAAGTTTTTTTTTAATGTTTGTATAAAGAAAGGTATGAGACATTTAAAAATTATTAATACAAATATTGTATTTATTTACTGTTAAATTTTTCTTTTTTGTATTTATAAATTTTTTCCCAATTTATGATTTTTATAATAATAATAATAATAAATAATATGTGTGATTAAATAATAATCGTTATATAATTTTTTTTTTTTTTTTGTAGATAACTTTTTTTTAAATAATATTACCATTACTGCTGTTATCAATTAAAAGTATTTTTGTTGATATGTTGATAATTGTTATGTCAATTCAAATTTTGTTATTGTTCTAGTCAACAGCTGTTAAAAAAAAAAAAAAAAAAAAAACCAAAAAAAAAAAAAATGGTGTAGGCATTGTAAAAATAATATATTTGCCTTCATTGTAAAAATTGTGAAACTATGTAAAAAATAATAATTGGTTTAAAATGTATTGTCTATTTTTATGTAAATTTTCCTTAAATAACTATTTGAACTGAATATTTTTACCTCATTTCCAAAAATCGTTAGTACGCTATGAAATATTAACGGCATGTTTAGCTTTTCTAAAACGGGTTTGTTTTAACTTGTTTTATGGATTAAGGTAATTAATTTACGAAATGAAAATTTACCATTGACCGATCATATCGACATCGTGTATATCTGTTAATTAATACTTCGACTGTTTCCATACGTAAAATAAATCACAGAATACAGGATCTTTTATAGTACGGAAAACTCTCTTTTTCTGTTTAGCCTCCGGAACTTCTGTAAGGTTTTTCTTTTTTTTCATTTTTTTTTCTCCTGCTCCTCTGGGGTCAGACCTAATTAAGTACTGCTCAACCTAGGACAGTGTCTCTGTTTCTAATGGGGCCCAGCTGCACGGCAGCTCGGCCCCACCGGGTCTGGATCATAATGTCATTTGTCGAGACGGAGATGTTGGATCCGGTTATGCCGTCCCTAACATCCGCCCCCGGAGGTCGAGTCTCGGTCTTTTATCTTTTTAATAAACCTCACTGCCCACTCAAAAGGCGGACACGCCCGTACGAATATGAGCGCCCCTCACCGATTCGGGTCTTTTATCTCAATTTTTTATTTTTTTTTTTATATACCCGTAAAGTATTAACTCGGTAATACCTTACGGAAGTGTAGTTGTCTTGTACAATCTCAAGTCGACCATTCCTGAAAAGTGTGGTTAATTGAAACCTGATCATCAAAGAACACTGGTATCCACGATCTAGTATTCAAATCCTATAAAAGTAACTACCTTTCCTAAGATTTGAACCTTAGAACTCTCCACTTCAAAATCGGCTGATTTGCAATGTAGCATTAACCGCTATACCAGCCCGGTGGGCTGAGGCACGGAAGGCTGGTTCTGTGACTATAACATTACGCAAAAGGCGGCTGAAATGAAATGTACACTGTAACATAAGCGATAGTTGCAACCGTCTTGCAATTTCATTCCCCTACTACTAACATTCCAAAACTCGTTCATCCACGACCTCTCATTTTCTGTCCATCAGTATCGTTATGGAGTCGAGTACGCCTGCTACGTCTCAAACAACATGTAACGATTGAATTTTCAGTGTAAACGTGAACGCTAGTGACATTCACCGTCGTCTAAAAGCCGTTTATACTGATAAAACTGTTGATCGAGGAAGGCGGTACAAATTTGTCCATCAGAAGCGTGAAACGAATATTTAAGATGAATTTGACAGCGATCGACCGGTTTCTATGACCGACAAGAAGCATCAAAAGGAGGGAAGATGAATTAATATAAAAATATCATCTCGTTACATAGTAACGTATCGCTAACTGGTAGATATATCAAAAGAACGGGAATGATATGTTGCTCCACAATTAGGCTATCATAAAATCTATTCACGTTGCAAACTCTCAGGAGAGAACTAATGACAACAAAAGGAATGCTGCCGACAGCTATACATCTGAAATGTATAGAGGAAAGGGAGATGACTTTTTTTTTCAATATTGTGACGGAAGATGAAATTAGGATTCACCATTACGACCCGGAAGAAAAACGGTAAGAAAGTACAATCTCAGGTCGATGATTTCTGAAATGTGTGGTTAATTGAAATCCTACTACCAAAGAAGACCGGTATCCACGATCTTGTATTCAAATCCGAATAAAAGTAACTACCTTCACTAGGATTTTAACCTTAAAACTCTCGACTTCGAAATCGGCTGATTTGCGATGATCAGTTAACCACTAGTCCAGCCCAGTGGGCTGTACGCATCCGACTACTTGGAAACCGATTCGACTATTTATAGAAAAGTTAAAACATGTTAGGAGACGTGTGTCGTGTTCGACAGTCTACGGAGCCGAAAATGCTGGGACACATACAATCGCCGAGGCTCTTGTGAAGTTGAAATTTGTTGGGTCTATTCCACACTCTCCATACTTACCGGATTTGGCCTCCTCTGATCTACTCATCTTTTCGAAATAAAAGAGGGATATCAAGGTCATTCGTTTTGCGAAGGATGATGAAGTGAAGGGCCCGGTGAGGTCGCCGGTATTCTTCCTCGACGGATTAAGAAACCGGTTCAATGTCCGGAGAAATTATAACTATAAACGGTGACCGTACGGAAAAATAAATTTAATATTACGTAGTGAATGAAATTATACTTTTACGTCATAATGTAAATTTATAATGCACATTAATTGTGCATTTATAAATGCACAAGTGTTCCTCCCCCACCCGCTCGCGACCTCTCAAACCTCAGAGGGGCCCAAATGCATCATCAGAAGTACCCCGATCCAGTACACTCTTGCGTGTGTACCAGACCAAGGTATCTTCCGCAATCAGGCTGTCTCCCATGCCCTAGACGTCGCCACGTATTCGTCTCCCCGTTTTTTTTTCCTGCCGTAACGCGCCGTTACACCCTCTTGACTACCCTAGAACTAACCTAACTTCCTCCTGATAACCCTCTTCCTAAAACTAAGCCTAAACCTAACCAAAACGTCTGAAAACCCTCTATAACCTAATTAAACCTAACTTTCGTCTTAAAACCCTCAATATATTGTTTTTGTATTTTTATAATTGTTTTTTTTTTTTTTTTTACCTGTGCTACATTACTCTTTCATGTGTTACCATATGCCTTATGTCTTCACAGCTACAAAGTGACTTGGATGTGCACTGCCGGTCGATGTGTGTGCCCCACTATCACCCATCCCTAATCTACACAATCCCGGACAGGTGAAAAGGGGAGGAGGGTAGTTGGGACGTAGCCTAACAGTTACATCCTTAATCCTAATTTATAATTATTCTATCCTTAATCCTATTGCAGGCGACCAGTCAACATAAACATCAAGTAAAATCCTTATTCTATTCCTAATCCTAATGCAAGTTGCCGACTGCTGCTCAGTGCCCGTCGGGTGCCCATAGCACGGCCTCTCGTTCCTTAACACCTAGGATCCGGGTCGCCAGAGTAGAAACTTCGTCCCACTGTCGCTTGCCTCGGAGCATGTAACCCACCACGGTATCAGCGGTCAGCCAGTGGAGTCCCAGGGTTCTCCTGATCCCATCCCACCTCTGACACTGGAAAGGACATGCTCCGGCGAATCTTCCTCTCCGCAGTAGAAGCATGCGGAGCTTTCTCTTCTTTGGAACCTGTACAGGTTGGTACCAAACCCTCCGTAGTCGGAAAGGAGCTGTGTGAGGTAGTAACTGACCTCACCAAAACCCCTCCGGAACCACGGTTCTATCCTAGGGATAAGTCTACGCGTCAGGCCCCCTTCTCTGTCTGCTCCCAAGCAGCCTGCCACCCTTGGATCAACATCTGTCTGGCGACCGTCTTGAGTGTGCCCTCGTGTTTCCTCTTCAATTCTTAGGGCTCGGAGCTTGATTGGAGGGACACCCGCAATCACCTCGATCGCTTCTGCCGATACAGTCCGGTATACTGAGGCTACTCGAAGAGCAGCCCTGCGCTGAACGGAGGTATAACGCCGTTCGTTCCTCTTGATGTCGAGTGCTTCGTACCACACCGGAGCTGCATACAGAACACTCTGATCTCACTTGGCGGACAGAGTGTGCGTTGCTGAAGTTTTCTTTGGTGTTATTTTGAGCTGGGGTCGAGTGTGTACCTTCCCCAGCTTGCGATCTTTGCTGAAGTTTTAA
>JAAAKQ030253767.1:0-10879 GCA_010016005.3 Zanna intricata | reverse complement strand
ATTCATCTCATCCTCTGAAGATATAACCTAACGGTGGTTCCGGAGGTAAAAAAAAAAAAAAAAAAAAAAAAAATATTTTAATTTATCAAGTGAGAGATAAACATAAATTGCAACACAGCTCATATCTAATCTTTTGGGTGATTCTGAATAAAGTTAATACAAAGTTCCAAAGAGTTTGCTTGATGATTTATCCCACTGTTCAAGTCAATTTATAGTACTCATAATACAGTTATAACCTAATTCAGTTTCAGCAGATGCTATAGAAGTAAACTTTAAATTTTATTAGTTAATCAATATTTTTCTATTGTATGTTAAAATGAAGCAAGTTAATCATGTAATATATTATTAATAACAGAAAAATAACATTTTGTTGATTTAATTAATGCTTTTTACTACTATCCTGAAAATAATTAAAGTAATTTTAACAGATATGATATAAATATGTCTGTTAGACAAAATACTCACAATTCACAACAGAAAAAACTATGATTCATCTATATATACAAGCAAGATTATCTTCATATAATTCAATGCATACATACAAGCACAAGCACATACACATTTATGTGTATGCATGGTGTGTGTGTGTGTGTGTGTGTGTGTGTGTGTGTGTGTGTGTGTGTCAGCACTATACTTGAGTATCATAAAAAACTCAGTTACTTTATTAATAAAAAATGGTTCTAATAATTATTTATAAATTCAAATTTAAGTACAAAACATGAATTCTATGCCAATTCATTTTTGAATTTATGTAAGATACATGGAAACAGCCTAAAAAATTGTATCAGTCAACTCAATTAGTTTATAAAGAATAAATATAAGGAGTTCAAAATACTAGGTTAGAGTTAATGAGATCTTCTCAGTGAAACATATGAAGATTCATAGAGATGGTGCTTAATGATAATTTATCTCTACTGCTGTACGAAATGACACTGGGAAGAACCATATAAGCTGATCAAATTATAAATACTAGAACATAAAAAAGGAAAAAAGAGTATTTTTCAATATATGAAATGAAGCATAATTCACAGTAAAAACAGAAAATAATTCATAAATATTTAAGTATCCATAAGGCATAAAAAAGGAGTAGGAACAGCAATTAAAATCTGAAAAGTATCTAAAATATGGGATAGAAGGAAATAAATCATTAAAAGCTCATTCATATGAAGAATATATTCTGTTTGAAAGTTACAAGAATTTATACTCATATAAAGGAGTAGCTCATGAGCATGAGCAATACAGCACCTAAAAGGAAGGCATGTCAACTACAACTCAACCTATAATCAACCTATACATATCTTTAATCAGTAAAATCTAAAATCCAGATTTCGTTATAGAGGATTTTTATCCTCTGAACAATCTCAGTGAAGATTTCTAGAATCATGTCACTGAAACAAGGACCAAGTCTAAAAAGATGGAAAGATGCTTGAATAACACATCCAACATGTGCTGTGTTCATATAATATGTTATTTCCAAATACAAAGCATTTGTAAATTTTACTTTGAGAATGTAAAGTCTATGGTTTTTAAACGATGGTGATTTGCAAATATTGATTAGGTTGTTGTGGTTATCTCAAAAATGTTTTTTGAATATTATTTAAAAGTGTAACAGTGCACTTGGAAGATGGAATATATTACTGTTACAAATTAACTTTCAAAATTATTGCATTTAAACCTCTTCCTCAGTAACAAAAATAAAAGATGTTTTAACTTGCACATAACATTCAGTTCAGAATGAATTTTCAACCACTTTATTTAGAATACCAGATGAATTGAATACATATTAAAGGAAGAAGACTATTCTCATCAGATGCATGAAACAAAATTCTGGGAATGAAAGAAGGTTTTTTTAAAAAAGCTTGAATTTGTTCTCAGAAGACTTTAGTATTTGGAGAAAAACAAATTTGTTGCAGCATATATTTGAAGTAGGGTTGTTCTTATTTTATAGTCTCTCTGTGAATATATCATCCCTTAAATTTTAGATTTTAGTAATAGCAGGAAGCCCTGCTTTACTAGATAGTACCCTCACTTATAACTATCCAATAAAATATTATTTGTGTTTAAGTTTGAAGACAAATATTTTGAAAAAGGACTGCTGGATTTTAGTAAAGAAAGAATAAGCCTGTTTAATTTTATATCTGTTGATAATGTTTAAAATTTTTTCAAAAAATCTGTTTGAAAGAAGTTTTTGGTAAATCCAAAATAAGAGCATCTTTTAATCTGGGATTTTTCAACCTTATTTTAGTCCCATGAGTGGTCAACTGTATAGGAGAAATCGTCACTTCATAAGCTGTTGTTATTTTCCTTACCTAACATCACTCACTTTTGATTGGAAAATTGCCTAATTAGTAATTTTTGTTTGTTTGAAAGTTTTCATTACAGTTTATATAATTTTGTATTTTTAATAATAAAATTAAAAATGGATTTATGTATTTTTTATATTGAGTCTTTTATGATTACGTATTTTAATTGCAAATCTATACTTTTATACTTTCTATACTTGTTTTGAGTGCAGTTCTCGTCAAATCTAATGACTCTTATTAGCTAGTGAAATCTTCTTTTGGGCATCACAGCTCTAAAATACTTGGGTACTGTACTATAATTTTTTTCAAATGTCGGCACTGTTCAAATGGTTGGCTTTCTTCATGCCTAATACGTACAAGACTCCAAAAAATGCTAAGCCTTCCTTGAAATTTGTAGGTTGGCAATCTAAGATTCCATGAAAACAGTTAGCTTTCATTTCTACGAGTGCTCATTCGTAAATTGGAAATCTTACTTACACTTTGGTCAGAAAAAAATATTTTCCAACAATCAAAAAACTGTGTACAATCTTTGGCGGGAGGTTTTATTCTCAGGAATTTTGTAATAATATTTTGTTTTGGTATTTTTTTAGCAGAAATTGATTTACACACTTGCCATTTGGTAATGCCATCTTTTTTTATTTACTGCAGTCCAGATTACACTTGTCTTTTTGTACAAACAGCAATTCCTATTGGTGAAGAAAAACGAATGCCTGCTGAGTCATTATTTTCTTGTTCATTCTTCTTGTTTGATTGTTCTGCATCTGACTTGAATGTTCAGATAAAGAATCACTTTCACTATCGGTTTTATTTTCAAGCAGTGCAGAATTTTCTGATTCCATAATCAGATTTTCTTGCCATAATAAATTTTATTCACTTCATTGATACAAGCAGTTATACATAATACAAATAATGAATCAACACTAAATAAATTATAAAATATAAATAATTGAAAAAAAACACCTCAAAAAATTTGAACACAATCAGTCAACCCTGCATAACAACTCTAGCAGTAGGAGCGACATAGCCAGCCTCTGTGGTGCTAATGGTAGCATCTCTGCCTTCAATCCAGAGGTCCCCGGTTTGAATCCATGGCATTTTCACACACGCAAAAAATCATTCATTTCCGAAAACAAAAAAGACATTAATGCCCACTAGTGAATCATCATGCAAATATGCAGACAAGTAGTCAGAAGTAGTTATTTAGTCATAGGAGTTGATGCTTGTCAGCACGAAATAAAAACGTTTTCAGAGAAACTTTTTTTGTTGGGCTAAATCTAACAGGTTGATCAAACGCGGGTTAAGAGTTATAATATGAGGACTTTAATTTTACTGATTGCATTTTGTAAAATACATAATCAGATCTTTCATTGTATTTCAAATGGACCTACCTTATCTCAAGTCACTAACTTCTATACATTTCAATTTTTTATGCTTTTAATGAAGATATGACATCTCAATCACTACAACTTATGAATGAAACACATTATATTAATTCTGCCAAGAATTAAGAATTATAAATCAATATTTTTTTTTACAATTTCTTAAATCTATTACAGCATCATTAATTTGGCAGGGGTTGGAATTATTGAATACCTTTCAGGTTGCCTGCCTGAATGAATCTGAAGTCCATTACCAAGATTTCTATCCTTAAAAACAACCATATGTAATATTTAACAAAATAATAGTTCTGCTTTTTGTGTAATTCTGGACAGGAAAATAACCCCTAGACAAAGTTCCATAGAAGGTACCATAAAATACACTTTCTCTTCGACAACTAGAAGATGGTGCCACAAACAGAATTAAGAAGCTGCTGACAAGAGCCATGGTTCTATCTGAGGAAGAAGTGGTAAATGATAAGGAAATGGAAACTGCCAGGGAAGTGGACAATTTTCACAGAAAGACTTTCTTTGATCAGGAAAATTCACTGCCTTGTACAGAATCAATTCTCTTCTCACTACCTCTCCCTTTTTTTTTTAATATTTTACCCTTTATTGCCAATGGACTTCAGTGAGTTTGGCTAAACACCTACAGAACCCACATAAAGTCATAGGGAATTGTTTAATTGACTATCCTCTATATTTTTTTGGTTTAGTGAGATTAAGTCTATCCTTGAAGATATGCAACAACTCTGTTTCATGTCAACTGGTTACACAAAAAGATGTTCATTGAATAAAGTTGTCTCCTAATATATATATATATATATACATATATATTTACTTTTATTTTTTATAAATAAATTTACACAAAAATACACAGAAATAGTATATGTAGAGAAGAGAGAGTTATGACAGGGAAGAATAACTTGAGGAAAAGTTTCAAAGGAAAGACTCTGATATAACAAACTATAGGATGAATTATTCAGAAACTGTGGGATCAATAAAAAAACAATAGGTTAGAGTGAGAGTAGAGAAGGCTAGTTTATAAGACCACAAACTGACTACGGTTTGTAGTACTACCAACTCAAAATACACAATACTCTTGCTGTAGTTAATGCAAGCATTCTCTTCCATGTGTCACTTTACATCACACACCTTCCAATTGTCTAGTATCAATAAAAAATTAATAAATTCAAAATATTGAACAAAAACAAAATGTAACATTTATTTAACTACCTAAACTTTTATAATCATAGATAAATAAAAATATAACTGACAAAAGAATTAATTTTGTTTTACATAAAATTAAATTGATAACCTGTAACACCTAAAAATTATCGTTATAATTAAAAACTTTTATTAAGAATATTACTATAATACTGAAAATAACTAAACTAATAAATTTATTAACACATGAGCATGATAATCAGCTTCACTAAGTTTAATACACAAATTATTAAATGAAGATATTTATAATAGTAATCTTTAATGATCAAGTTTATAACACATGATCATTTCCTTCACTCACTAATATGAAACAGTTAACTAAATCATATCAGAAATAAAATAAAATAAGTACCGGCAATAAAAAGTATACTATGACTAACACTAATAATTTTATTAAATATTGAACAATCAAAATTTGTTATTATCACTACTGGTATTCACAAATTACCATTAAACCTTAAAACAACTGTGGAAAAATAAAAAATCACAATAACTGTATCCAATCGCTATCTTACATGTGAAAGGGAAAATTAAAAACAATAAATGATCTATTTGTTAAATTATATTTTAACACATATGTACCCTGTAAATAGTGAGATTATAATTACTAAAACTGGATATTACTCTACAAGAGATGGCACAATATGTTTCAGTTTATAGAGACAAGATCCAGAATTGACCCAAAAAGAATTTCACTACTGCTCTATACTTGTATATAAAAAAAGGAATGAAGATCAAAATCATTAATATAAGTGGGGATAAAAAATACTTATGGCTACTGTTTATGTACAATGACAAAAGGAAAGGCAACTGAGCACTGAATTGAACACAAGAACGAGGAATTTTCTCACAGTTCTAGGTATTCTAGTCATACTTACAAGCAATTACAGCTAAAAACAATCAACAATACATAAAATTTTACACTAGAATTTGAGGCTGATGTTTATCTAATCTTATTTGAAGACATTGAACATGTCTTCTAACTGTAAACTCAAAATAAATATAATATTAATAATGTAACAAGTTTCATTGACCCTTAGTCAGGTTTATAATGAAGCAGTTAACAAATCTAAGAAAACCATTACCATTTTTTAGCATTTTCTCATAAAATGATATAAATAATCTTTTTTTTCATTTCAGAAGTTTTTTTTAAGTAAATAATTTTATCATATTTGATGGTTCACCATTTTTTAGTTAGGATTATTGTAGTCTGATTTCTTTTTAGATCAAGATGTTTGTTTCATTTTCAATGTCCTTTAAAATTGTCATTTGTCATTTTTTTTTTTTAGAAAATAAAGTTTTAAAATTTTTGTTTCAAACAATGAATGAAGGTTGTATTCACATTTTACTAAAAAATTTGGAAAATAAGTAATATTTAGTGATTATTTTATAAAAAGTGAGATGCTGGAGTGCATTCTCTCCTCTGCTAATGACAAAAAATTTTTATCTTGAGTTGTCATAATTTGTAAAACCTGATTACACAGACATTGAATAAAACTTATCAAGTTTACTCCCTGGTTGTGTATAACCACTGTTCACATAAACTGAAATCTTTTTTCAATATAATTGCATTTTAATGTAATTTATTTAATCGGCAATTTCAACATTATAAGTAAAAATTGTGTAACTTGTTGTTTAAGGCAACCTGGTATTTTATAAAATTATATATTAATGCTAAAATTATACAAAGACACAGAAAATTGAATTAAAGATGTGAGAGCACTGTTTTGGTGTATTTCATTGAAAATGAAGTACTGTTAATTTGGCAACATTGTTAATATGAAAAAGACAGAAATATGCAAATTTCGGTAAATACATTGAACAGTGTGATAAAATGTGATAACATTTAAAAATTATTTATGATACACTATGAAACTTCATGGAAATTTTTCTTTCAGTGGATATTTCAGAGCTAGTTATGCAGCTTCTGCTTTGTTGGAATTCCACTGGCATTCTTGTTAATGAAATGTATCTTTAAAAGGTAAAACATTTATCTTTTATACAGTAAAATAATATATTAATTTATGCTGTGTTTGTTCATTGGATATGTTTTTTGTTTGAGTTTTTTTGTCAAATTCAATGTGTTTATAATTTTATTTCACTCAAATTTAGATTTTATGTGGTATGAACAAAACTAGTGTGTGCCAACCACATTTTTGTTAATCAGCAAATTTATGGCAAACAGAATAACTGACAATGAAAATTTATTTTGTTTCCTCTAGTAAATATGTAACATTCATTATTTTTTTGGAAATTTAGGCCACTAAATTAAGATTTTACATAAGATTAACATCTGATCCTGTTCCTATGAACTAGGTGCAGATTAGTATCAATTTATCAAAATTAATTTATCCATAAATTGTTTATCATAGATCAATTAATTTATCAAAGATCATTTACCCATAATTCATAAAAAAAATCTGATATAACTAAAATTTCTTCATTCACATGTAAAATAAGATAATATTGTCTTAATTTTTTATTTTTCTAAAACCAGCATTTAAAATTATGATAATTTACAAATAACCATTATTACTACAATTAATATAAATAGCTATTTACTACTAGCAGCATACAGTCAGCTAAAAAGAATTAAAGAAAACAATTCTGTACGTTATAAATACATTAGCAACAATATAAAATATATATACATATATATACTGTTGAAAGTATGAGATTGTGAGAATAGGAGAATAACAAAATGGTAATGATAAAAAGTAATTATATAAGATAAATAAAATATGCTGTGGTGAAAAAGAAAAAATGAAGTTATTTATTAGTGATTACTGACAGCAGTGGAAGTGATATATACATAAGGACAAAATTACATATTCATGCACAAAATAAGTGTACATTCATACTTAAACAAATTCAAGCAGAGATATGCTTATAATGACAAGTCTCCAGTAGTTCTTTTTAGTCCTTTTCCAAAAGAAGTAAGAGAAGACAAATCCCTGTTCAAAAAAACATCCAAAAAGTAGATCCTAAAACTTAAAAAATAATCCACGGACTACTGAACAAATGAATTTTAGACCTGTCATATAATACAGAATTTCACAGCAATTATTTGATTATAAGTTTCAATAAAAAAAATATTATATTAGTTGCATGAATGGAAAAATCTTAGAAGGTGTGACATTTTTGTAAAATATTAATAGGCGATAACTCTTATGGTTATAAGCCATTAATAAATATGAGTGGCATGCAGTGAAATTGAACCCAGCATTATTTAACTTTGGTATCTACAGGAATTGGTTTATTAAGTATGACTTAACTACTATCATTTTATATTTTAGATCCTAATTTCATACTCTTCAATTTCCAGAATGCTACATATTTGATTACACCAATTTCTGTAGAACCATCTGATAACAGTCTTTAGGTGACAGTCTTACTTTGAAAGCATGTTTAATTCTATTACTTAAAAGATAATTACTTTCTGGACAGTGAAAATCTACTAAATTTTTTTCCACAATGGGTAACAAAAGAAGTAAATATGATTTCAAATTTTAGATTATGATAACAATTTATATGATAGTTTTTTTTTTTAATTTTTTACAGATTAATGCAAGAGTAGCTGTACTGATTAAACAAAGTTGAATTTACTATTATTAGAAATATTGTGTAGTTTTATTTAAAAAATGCATTACATCTGATATTAAATATTTTTCTGCCCCTCTCTTGAAAAAAATAAATGTTAATGTCTGGTAACTCAGTATGCATCTTATAAAAAAATGTCATTACTGTCAAAATTAAAGAAAAAAGTGTCCAGTTGATTTTCTTTTGAATATTTTTTGTTGTTGTAATTTTAAAAGGGAAAGACCTTTTTATGCTTTACTAATCTTTTAATTTTGGAATGTCAATTAATATATGTGATTTGGTGAAAGTTGCTAAAAATCAAATTAAAAATTAATTTGGTTCTATAATAATAATCCAGATTTGACAACTCAAATGATGATAATTTAATTAGAATATAATGAATACATTATGTATGAACAGTATTTTTAAAATGTTGAAATACTGAAAACTCAAATAAAATACTGTACTTGAAAAAAAAAAGATAGAAATGATAAATGATATTAAACATTTGTTAAAGTTTTTTTTTTTTAATAATGCTCATTCACAATTGGACTAGAGTCTGGAATTTTTTTAAGGTTATCAATTTTCCAAAGTTAAACCCTGATTAAGGCAGAAATCTCTTTTCTGAGATTATAGAACATACCCAAAAAAAAAAATTGGTACATAAAATATAAAACTATGTTGTCTTTGAATTAGTTATCAGTATAATAGTTACTTGTATACAAGCAACAAAAATCTGAATCTTGACCAATAACCCAAGGATAATTCAACTATTCAGTAAAGATAAGAAATGTTCTAATATTATGGTACCAACCAACATGTAAGTGTGTTGACTGCTAAAATTGATAACTCATAAGATATTTTATTTTATTTCTGGATGCTTTTGAGGTGTTTAAGTACACAGAAGAGTAAAATTTCACCAGAAAATCATGAATTGCATAAAAATCAACTTTGAGATTGCAGCCTTCCAGACATTTTAATTAAGAGCTTCCTACAATAGAACTGTAACTGGCTAAATTTTCCATTCATAAGATGGTATTTTATGCTGTTCTATACATTTCTGAATGTTTTTGGAGCTGTTTCATCTCAAGAGGACTAAAAAACAATTTTCTCTCTGATAACTTAATTCTGCAGTTTGATTAAAGCAGATAATTCAAATTCTGAATTAATGAACACTGAAGAAGAATAAATGAGAAAAGGAAAAAATTACTGTGTATCTTAAAACCTCCAAGATCAAAGAATTCAGTTTCAATCAATATTGGCTATTGTGTGTTTGAACATCATATAAATTTTATAAACTATTTCCAGAATTGTGATAGACATGATTACTAAGCATCAAATTAAGATGATATCTCTTTTAAAGTGAAAGAAATCTCTCAGAAAAAGTTCATTTATCAACAGAAATCCATAAGAATAATATCACATTACTTCAGGTTTCCAGATGAAAGATTCTTTGAGGTGTATGGAGTGACAAAAACTAAGCGCCAAAATGATATCATCAAGTCAACACTGACTAAGAAACAGCTCTGTAAAACAATTCTATGTAAATAATTCAACTTAAGGAAAACTTTTCAAAAAAAGGTCTACAGAAAAATAGTTTCCACTTTTTAACATAAATACAACAGATTAAACAATGCGTTGATTTACTGTTCACAAAAGTCAAGTATGTGGTATAGAGGTCTCACTTTGAACTCACGGAAGAAATAACTGACTAAATTAAATTGTAATTTGTTTTCAGTAAATTATATTTTACCAAAAAGATCTAATTTTTAATAGCCACACCTTGTATGAATGTAGGTAGATATGTGTGTGATAGATTAACGCATTAATTAATATATACTGATGTTGATATATTAAATTCTTCTAAGCTTCTCTCAATTGATATAAAAGCAACAATAATATTGTATGTTTAAAAAAAAGATTAAATAAATTCATAAACTATCAGTATGTCTACAAAACATGAAATTAAAATACATAAAATTTAACAATCTTTAATAAATAATAAATTTAAGTAAAAGTACTGTATCATAAGCATAAAATATTTTAGTCTACTCTGAAAGTCGGACTTAAAAACTATCAACAGAAATAAAATAGATCAACAGAAATAAAAGTGAATATTTTATGTTTTATTTTTTTATTTTTTATTTTATATTTGGAAAGATCTGTTTTTTTAAAGGAAATTTGTAAGAAAATTTATGGTAGGGATAAAAAAAAAATTTAATGTAATCTTATGTAATATGAATGAGTAAAAATGAATGAAGACAAAGTACTGAGAGAAAAGTGGATTTTGTATAAACATATATATTTCTACAGGTGGTCTCTCTTTATCTGTTTAGCCTCCAGAACTACCGTAAGGTATTACTTCAGAGGATGAATGAGGATGATGTGTATGAA
>JAAAKQ030253755.1:16216-27989 GCA_010016005.3 Zanna intricata | reverse complement strand
ATTTTTTTAGTTTTTTGACTCAAAGGTGTAAATTCATTTTTTATGCATACATCGAAAAATTAAAGTAAAAAAGATAATGGGATTCAGAGATTAATTACTCCTATCTGTAGAATGAGTTTTTTTAATATAATTAAAAACATGATTAAGAAATGTGTAAAATATTATAATAAATTATTTATGAATAGAAATTTATTTATAAAACTTTATACTCTTGTAAAAATTACTAATAAATATATGAATAAAACATACAACTCATAACAAATAAAGTTAATAGTCAGTTCTTAATAATTTTTGTATTAAAAATTACCACTATTTAACCTGTCATTTTTTTCAAAATAAAAATAGAAATGAACATAACAAATAAATAGATGTTTTGAAAATGTAAATGTACAAATTTGATAAATTTGGAAACTTACATTCTGAAACAAATTTAACCATGTTTTAAACTTTTATAACTACACACTTCATTTAACTTCTCCAAAAAAACATAACCTCCTTATGTATGCTGAATTAATACTTACCTGACTATATAGTTATAATGTATTGCTTAACAGTATGCAATATAAGGGAAGTATGCTAATGCATATAGTTCTTGTAGATGTTTCACAACCTTTTAACCCTTATGCACCGAAATAACTATAATCTGTTACTTTGTAGGCTCTTGCAAACATTACAGTTGTAGGCACATAAATTTATTCGTATAATTATTATATTTATAGACAATTATTGGCAACAATTCACTGTTTCTAAGAAGGTATCGCAATATATTGTAGGATATACGGGAACGTTTTGACACACCTTTCTCATAGAGGTTTATGACTGGCTTGAGAAGGCCTAATCCAACCCTTCTGAGCGAGATATATAATTTCCTACCAGTTTTATCTTTGTCATAGATAGGTTTTGTTTGTATGTGCGTATTCTCCATTTTGTCTAGTATTAAAATAGTTTTTGCCCGGTTGACAATTTTATGACGATTTACGTTTAAACATGTAACTTTTAGGACGTGAAATCAGTTATTTGTTAATATTTTAGATTTTTTCAACCCACTAGCTTGGTTTTTACATTTTATATTTCACAATGTAATAGAGAATGCATAGAAACTCATAGAAGGGCATTTTGTTGAATACAAAAAAATGTATGTTATTTTTACTGCAACGTATACAAGGTCGCAAGTCGCAACGTTTATACGCACAAGGTCAGATTGACTAACCATACTCCCTCCCACAGCTGCCTTTATATACATTGCCCTGCTTGTTTCTTTTACACTTCTAATCGCTGCTGTACGCGGTAACTGTACTATACGCATCTCCACACATAACAGAGAAATCGCGAATATTGTTGCAAATCTTATCATTTTTTTAATTTAATTAATCTTTTCGTTGTGTATATATTTTTTATACAGTAATAATATTCAGATGGTCATATAAATGTACAAATAACGAATCGAGTGCATGTGTGGTTATTTTTGTAATTTGGCGGTATAGGACACACTTCAGATTTACTTACGTTACTTAATTTTTTTTCAGAGCTGACTTATTTTACCTGTTACTATTATTATTTTTTTAACATGAATAGACTTATTGACAATGAACGTATATGAGAACTTTTGGAGGAAGACACTGTAGATGAACCATACGTAGACAGCGATGACGAATATATGTCCGATTTAGACTTAATAACTGATGCTAAAATCCAACAGACCAAATTTCACTTGCTAGGTTTCAGTAGTGATGAAACAGATATATATACTAACAATTCTAACTGATATGGGACATATCAAACATCGGACATGTTTCAGCCGATCGATCGGCCTGCTTTAATTTCTCCTAGTGAAAACATTAATTTGGAGGAAAATGTAATTCAACTTGAATTACATAATCCTCCAAATTTAATGATTCATGAGGATGATGAATTAGACTCGGCTAGAAATTATGATCCTGATAATTTTGATTGGAATTACGACAAAAATATGGACGATGAAGACTATGAACTTCGTGGATCTCTTGTAACTCTAGAAGAGCCATGGTTAGTTTGTAAAAAACAATGTAAATATGACAAGGATGACCCTATGCTCTTTACTGGGCCACCTTGTGGTTCATTTGTGCGCAACCCACGGTGAGCAGTACCAGGGGGTGTACAAAAGGTGAACACCCACCCTGCCGCCATAGGAAAATAAAAAATGAACCGGAATATATTCCGGATTTATGAACAGAGTCCTTTTACCGTATTTATGTTGTTTTTTGCAGAGATTTTAGACATACTTGCACATCAAACAAGCCTATACTACTGTTCCAAGAGGTTAAACGGACCTCAGCCTTCAGACAGTGTTAGGGGTGATGTTTCAACTGACCAGATGCAACGTTTTTTTTTTTTGCATTAGTTACAGAAATGGACCACACGATCTGTCATACTCTACCAGATTACTGGTCTACGGAAGAGCAATATCGAAATACTCCTTGGTTTGGAAAAACCTTACAATATGTTTTTTTTTACATATATTATCATTTCTACTTTACAGATACCGATGCACCAACACGGGAACAAATACAAACTGGCAACTACGACAGGATTTGGAAGATATGTAACATATTCGATATTGTATGGGATAAGTCTCGCAGACTCTATAATCCTTCCAACCATCTTTTGGTAGATGAAATAATATGTGCATATAAAGGGCGTTTATTTATAAGACAATTTATAATAACTGAACGAACAGTCGTAGATTTATTGCAGGGGTTTGAAAATAAAGGTCATCATGTTTACATGGACAATTTTTTCTCATCTCTGCAATTATTTTGTCAACTGAAAACGTTGGGCATTCTGGCCTGTGGGACCATCTGATCAGATCGTACTGGTATGCCTTCAGAAAAAAGAGACATAATGAATTGAAACTTAGGGCGAGTGAATTGGAATGTAGGGTAACGTTAGATGGGGTTTCTTGTATTTTATTCAACCATTGACGAATGGTGACTATACTTTCTATACATGGTGACTATACATGGGCCATCAGAAGAACGAGTCTACGCCATCCCAATTAATAATAAGCAAGTGACAGTAAAGCCTCCAATTATTCAAGATTACAATAAACACATGGGAATGGTTGATGTATCTGATCAATTGGCTTGTAACTACGATATGCATAGACGAACGAATAAAAGGACAAAAAAATTATTTTTCCATTTATTTGATTTGATGATGGTGAATTTCTTTGTAGTTTACAAGTCAGTGAATCAAGTACAAAATCATAGTCCGTTTAGGTGGTTTCGAGAACAAGTGCTGAGAGGGTTTGTCCTGTCGACACCTACAGGAGCACCTATTCCTTGTTCTCATGTGCGTAACTGACTTATTACAGCTACAGGGAACTGAAATGAGACATTTACCCCAAGTGACCACAACATATGTCAACAAGTTTGTGTTGTGTGCTCTGCCAATAACCAGAACAATTTATAGGTGCATTAGGTGCGATCAAATTCCACTCTGTGTAGATAAGTGCTTTGTTATATACCACACACGCGTAAGCTTGCAAAGAAATTATTTATTGAAGGTAAGTTTTAAAACTGAAATATTATTTTTCATTAATTATTATTTTTATGTATTTATTTTGTTATACTTATGTTTGATGAGATTTAAATCTATCCAAATGCGCCAATCCCTTTTAGGTACGGGTATATTGATTTTAGTCCCTATTAATTTTAGTAATTTTTATGTACTTAGCCTAATCTAAGAATAGTTCACGGTTTTATAAATCTACCAAATAAGAAATTAAAAACTTGCCTACTACACCAGGTTTGGAAGGAAGGGGGGAGGAGATTAGGGTAAGGGGAGGGTTTTAGTCAGTATGAATCTGGCACTACACCCAGCCCGGCTGGCTGGATCTAGTCTTGATGCTCTGAGGAGTATTTGTGAAGATTTCCCTCGCCTACGAAAATACAAAAAAAAAAAAGAAAGAAAAAAAACACTTTTCAAAATTATAAAAGAGATTTTAGTAATTACGATTAAATAATTTATAAGAAAAAAATACATTTTACAGTTTATCTTGAGATTTTGCTCAAATTTCTATGTGGGCATGCCAAAAAATTTTGTGAAAAACCTTTTATAGGTGTACAAAAACTATAATTTGGAGAAAAAGCACATCTTATCTTTATCAAAAAGTGCAATGTTATCCCGTCTAAGTAACAGTTTTATTGAAATGTGAATAAATTTATATAAACTTTCAGTAATTTTATTTACACTGAATTTTTCAAATTTTTTAATAAAAATTTATATATGGTACCAGTTAACTATTCAGTCTCTGTGAACCACACGGTGCTGTGTGGAGGGTAGCGCATCACTTAATTAGTCTTTCATCCAGAGGTCCCGGGTTCGAATCCTGGTCAGGCATGGCATTTTTCACACACGCTACAATTCCTTCATCTCATCCTCTGAAGATATACCTTAACGGTGGTTCCGGAGGTTAAAAAAAAAAAAAAAAAAAAAATATCACTTATTTTTTATCTTGTCATTCAATAATATGTTTCTAAATATTGTCTTCTTTATGAGATTAGATCTCTCACAATTCTCAGCCTATCTTAGAAAATACAGTTTCTTTCAAATCAAGGAACTCTATACGTAGAGCAAAAAAAAAAAATTGTAAAAAACATATTTATTGGCAAAGGAAAAATAAAATTCTTGAATTACGCAAATTTTATGTAACTAAAAAAAGGACGATTTTTATTTATATCTGTGGTAATTGTTATACTGGTTGTATTGAAATGACATTTGATTTATACAAATTTGGAGAGTTTTTTTAACACGTAATGTAATTTTTTGAAATTTTTTTTTATCAAAAATAACAAAAGGGTGGGGATGTAAATGACCATGTGTAAATTAATTTAGTCATCACGGCAATTTGTCTCTGATCAGTGCAGTTGTTAAGGTTTAATAAAAATTTTAGCATTGAAAAATTCTGGAAGAATGATTGTTAAACAGTTTTTTTTTTTTCATATATTCATATTAATTAAACAATTTGGAAGAAATATGACATGAGTTCTAAACACAGGGCATAAATGATGCTTGATTACAGTTGATCAGGAAGATATGGATCTTATGGGCCCTTGTCTGAAAAGATTAATCAAAGGGTAGGTAAGTTTTTCAAACAAGTATGCTCCTTAAGTAGCTATGTTATTTTCTGATGTTTCTTGATTAATTCTTATTCTCACCTATAAAAGTCTTTCTTTTTCATCATTTATCAACTAAAAATCACATTCTTGTATTAATTAAATGATTTCATTACATTAATATGTGACTTAGATTAAGAGCAATGTAAATTTATAAGTTTGAGGCCAAATCAAAGGATCAAAAAATGCTGATTTTATCAAAAATCTCAATTGAGCAAACAATTCTTTTATTAAATGAAAACATTATATTTTTATACCTGGGGAGGGTGAGCTTGATCAAAGCACTATTCAGTTACTCTAGATCTGGTTGATAATGTGCCACAAACCAATATATTTTTATTTTGTTCAATTACATTATTTTGGTCTCCTTCTTTATGAATTAAATATTTTGGCAGCTCTGATAATGGCTGATGTATAAATATAATAAATACTTTGGGTTCCATTTTCTAAATAGGAATCCAAGTTTATGTCTAAAAGGTTTCTAGGACTTGGTGATATAAGTTTATTATATTTAAGCAGAGTACACTAAATACTGAATTAGCATGTTACATTTTCTGTAATAAAACCACACACATGTCACTTCCTGTAGTGACATGTGTAATGTTAGGTGAACTTACAAAGGCCATAGTGTTAGGGTACTCTGATCCTCTAAATGAATAAATTGGGAGGTGGGAATTCTTTTAAAATCTCCAGATTTTGTACTGAATGATTTCTTGTATATCATGAAGAATATTTGTCACATACAAGAAAGTATCTGTTACCAGAAAACAGAATGTTTTGACCCAAAGCAGCCTTTTGTCTAATATTTGTCTCGTCCAAAAGGTAAAACAATTTTTCAAGTCAATTGTTGTTGGTCTACTATTATAAGTCTAGTACTTAAAAGCATACTTTAAAAGTTAAGTAAATTTTGAAAGCTTATGTGGATGTGTAGAAAGCTATACATCTAAACTCAGTTTATTTTAAAAAAGGGCCAGACATGAAAACCTTTGGTAAAGAATATAAACTGCTTGCTTACTTTTACGTATTCACCTTGTAAGTTTACAAGGCACAATGTTTGAGGGTTATTAAAATTGAAACCAGTATTTAAATCGCTTGACCTTGCCAAGTACATATTGAAAGAATATATTATACATTCAATAGTGATATTATATAATATAATAATTAAATTAAATATTATATATTGAAAGAAGCTTTTGAAGTACTAAACAATATTTGTTGCATGATTTTTGTGGTAACAAAATCATTTATTATTTTTATATTATTATAATCATAAATATTATAACCTTTTGTAATCAATTGCTGAACAACAGCTGACTAAGCAGTGATAAAGGTATAACATTTTTATTGTTACATGGAGTACTAATTCACTATTTAATACAATTACAAGAAACGAGTTGCATACAAGAAATTAAAAATATTATAGTTATATAACATTATACGTTAACTATTATAATAATATAGTTAACTATTATAGTAACTATAATGTATTATAAAGTGAATAATTAAAAAAAGTGAATTATTTTCAAGTGTGATATTATACCACAATGCTGATTATATTATCATAAGTGCTTCATATACTAATCATCTCATCGTAAGTATACTTATTTCCCATCAATTAGAGCTCATTCAAATAAACCATATTGTAAGTTTACTAATATTCTACTATGGTTTTTTTTTGTCCTGATGCAAAATACTATTTTGTATACTACAAAATAGTATTTTGTATCAGGACACTGCACATTTGAATAAAAGATTCTTTTTTTTTTAATTATTGTTTGCCTGGTTAATTTTTTTTCTTTTTTATTAAATAGAAATAAAAGAACATTTTTTGGGGGTTTAAATAAGTCATAAGATTGTCAAGGAAGAATATTATCATAGAAGGGGAGAATATGAATTAAGTTAAAATTTCCATTAGCAGTACATTAATGGCAAGAATAATCACTTAATTTCTTAATAATAAAAATTATCTTTGTTTTTGTGTACTTTTGCAAGCAAGGCAGCACAACCTAAAGCAGCTTTTTGTTAAGAAACCGTAACCACAAAAGCTGCAAGCAATACAAGTAATTTCTGAAACTATATAGTCATTTTTAATACAATAAACATACACCTTGGTATGGGAATGAACAATTTCCACCATCTTCACCAATCTGAATATGTAACTCCATATCAGCATGCCAAGCAACCACGATGCAGGATAAGTTCAGGTCTACAATTACACCTTCAATCGGCTCATCACTGGAGTTGTTTATATAGAAAACATCATTTCTCTCAGAGAAAGCAAATCAGACTAGCACCTCTTGTACTTCAGGTTGTTTATCAGGAACAAATAGTGCAAAAGAACTAAATTAATGAAGCTAACGTTTAAGTTTTGTAAATGTAATTCTCATGCAGGTTGGAAGAGGTATTTTAGGTATAGCTGAGGATTGCAGTACAAAAGTGGGGCAAAATATACACATGCACTAGGTTGAGTGTATACATATGCTTTCCATTCTCCAGATAGCAGAAGTCTTGTCTTGTGATGTGTGTCTTATTTAATTTTATATCTTTAATGTTTTAATGTATTCTTTATTTTGTTATCTTTTATTTACTTATATAAAGTTAACAAAATCTTGTTTATGTAAAATAAAATGATTATTTTTTTTTTTTAAATACAAAATTCATTTATTTCATACAAAATATAATGTTCAGTTATTTACACTAACTAGTATACAGAAAAATTGTTTATAAGTTAAAATATAAATAATTTATTATCCGTTTCGTCTACTCAATTTCACTCTCAAATGACTTAGATTCTTCATCATTATTGTGGTCAGCATTTGAAATTATCATCCTTTCCAACTGAATGAAATTAGATCATAACATTTTTCCAAAAATTTGGCACTCAAGTTGTCTAAATTTCTGTCCAGCCAATTCTTTCTGTTTATTAATTTCATTCATTTAATCATATATAACAATGTAATTTTTTATCAAATAAATTACTTGATAGTAGGGGAGGCTATCTCTACATTTTATGACCTTCTAGTTTCAATATCAGATCCAATTAATATTCCTCATACCATGATTTTTTTTAAATTTTCACCAGTTCTTAAAATCAGTAAATAGTTTCAGGGCATAAACTATTCCTTTCTCTTAGCTTTGTCAGTAATACTGTCTTCTTTACTATTTAAATTTTTGGCAGGATGTATTTTTTTGTTACGATATGAAGAGCAACTACCATCAAAATTGATTCTCCAGGAAGATTACTGATATATTAGTTTTTAATCCATTCTGAAGTTTTCTATGCCATTTTCAATGTAATAGTTCCCTGTTTTTTAGCCTGATATAAAAACCAATAAAGCACTTTCCACTCAGACTTCTTCCATACCAAAACGCACTATTAATTGCCCTTGATACTTTTAAAATTTAGTTTTTGTAAATATTGATAAATTTATCAATCTACTCACTACTTTTAACATGTTTAAATGAATGTAGGATTTGAAAATAAAAAAAAAAACAATGTATATTACAACAAATTTTTATAACGTTGAACATGATTATATACACTTCTTTATACAGATAATGCTGAAACAATATTTTCATTATCAAACTATTCTTATCATTTCTTAAGATACAAAATTATTTAAAATTTCAAATGTAGCAAATGAATATTGATAAGTGGAAGGCATTCTAATTAGAATGAATGGAAGTTTTTTATCAAAGTTTAATTTGTCTTGAAATAGATATGACTGTTGTTGATGATACAACTCAAATAAAGAAGTCAATGTTACATAAGCAATACCCGTGCAGCAACTCTGAGTGAATGAATAACCACCACTGATAACATATCCCATTACTTTGCGACTGCATGAATCTTTAATGCTGACTGTCAACGTATTAGAAGGGAGCCAGAGTTCTTTCATTTTCTTCTCTTTATTTTTTACAATTTCCTCAGACATCTGTTTTATTAATTTATAATTATAAACATCTTTGTTCATTTTTAATTTCTTTTGTTTTTTCTTGAGTCGCTTCAATAACCTAAGGTGATTTTTCTTAATATCTGATCGTTCACGGGCACTAGGATCAGCATGCGGTAACTCAACTGGGTGCTCATTGGTTTTAATTATTAGTAACTCTAGATCATCTTTTGAGGGTAAACAGACAATAGAATGGTCACTTAAATTACCACGGCCATAGACCTTAATATTAATACCGATTAACATGTTTTGTTTGTCGCTTTCATAATTATTAATATCAAAATTACCTTTCCAACTACTTAAACCTTTCTTCATTAAGTTCATTTTCTCCAATATAGCTCTATCCCTTAAAACAAAAAAACAAGAAGGCATAGAGCAAGATTCATTCCAATCCCTTAACAGTTCCTTCCACGAATAATGAAATGGAGATGTTATTCCGAGTTTGATGAAATTTGCCCGTTTTGCTGGTGGTTTCCTAAAAACATTTTAATTAACAATTACTTTTATTACAAACCACAGAAATAATAATTAACAGCATATAAGATTATCTATCCCTGAAAGGCTTATCTTAAAGGTTATGCTGGACTGCTGTGGTTTCTAACATAGCAATTAGAGTAAAGGAAAGTAGTCATTTTTCATACGAGAAGTAATCAAAAGATTTCTGACCTTGGCTCATGTTTAGTTCAATGACTTCCCTTTCAAAGTAAGCTCCCCTTCCTAAAGTAAGGTGGGATAAGTGTTTATATTTATCCCAGAAATTTTTCTAATGTTGAAAGAATTTTCAAAGTAATTTTTACTAAATGTCATAAGATCTCTTGTCGCATTTCTTTTTATTTCTTTTGTCTTCAAATCTTTTTACTTCAAGCAGAATATAGAAAAGAGCTAAAAATCACAGGGAGTCTGGTGAGAGAAAGAAGCCTGCTGAAGTCGTTTAGTCTATGTTTTGCCAAGAATATCTGGATAAATTGTGATGCATGGGCTGGAGGTGTTGTCATAAATTTTAATATGACTCGAAGGTCATATTAACAGTCTATTTTGAATATCAAGGCATAGTTTATCATAAAGTATGCTTCTCGAGAACAAACTGTCAGTAAAGAGTACTATATAAAAAACAGTACATCAAGGAGACTACTGTATCCACAGATCTACAGCCTATTACTAATTATGATAAGCCCCACAAGACAAAGGAAATAGCATGAAGTGATTTAAATTTTCACAAAGCCTCTGCATAGGATAAGTTAAAAAGTATTTAAGAAATAGAATGTCAAATGTACGGATGGGTTGCAGAATGTACTAATGCTAACTGTAATACTGAAAGCACAAACTCATATAGCTATAAATATTTTTTTGGATTCGAGAGAGATGCAATAGAAGGACCGAGAAAAAAGAGGTTGAAGGATTTGAACTTTACCTGCAATGATTGTGAAATAAAGATATATATAAAGTTATACTGAAGGCACATATATACAAAAATATGGATTATTTTACATTATATATAGTTAGGATAGGAAGATAAAGAATGAAATATTTACTTTCTTGCAGATATCTTTACTCTATCCCCTCCATTTTCTGATTGAGAAGATGGTTATGATAAATCAGGATAAACCTAAGTTTGAATCTAATAGCACATAAACTATTGATTTCAAATGGAAGGCTGAATGTTAAAAAACACTGAAGAAACTACATAATCAGAGAATATAACTAAAAAATATCACTAACAACTGAAGTAGAATATATAGGCTAAATGCAAAGAGCTCACAGAACAAAAATTATCAAAGATGATGTTTAATAAAGTTAAGAAAGAGTGAGAATTAATAGAGGAAATAATAATATAAACAGTGGAAAAAGTTCGTCGAAGTATGAAATTTTAAGGAAAGAAAAGGCAGCAATAAAGTTACAGAATAACATCATTGCATGAATAAGAACAAAGAATTTTGTAGCAATTAATGGGAATTCTCCAAGAGTAACTAGTACAATCAAGATGTCTAACATGGTAGTTAGTGTTATCTGTTTATGTTAGTGTTATGGTGTTAGTGCACTACTGTTTATTTTGTTCATACATAATTCAGAAAATTATGTATGTAAATTAATTTGTTGTCATTAAAGATCAACAAATATATGCATTCACCAATGATAAAAAAAAACAGAATTTATAGTATTTGCTAATAAATGCTTCATTTTAAATACTTCAGTGTAATGATGATGACAATCAATTAAAAGCCCATCATTATATAAACCAATCATTTAAAGCCCACTGTGAATGTTTTTTTTTTGGGGGGGGGAATGTGAAAAACACTGAAACGTTATAACCTGGATTAAATAAAGAAAAAAACAAAATAAAATTTTAATAAATAAATTTTAAGAAAACTAAAATCTAATACTAAATTTGAAATTAAAATAAATAAATAGAATAAAATTAAAAATTAAAAAACAAATTTGATTAAAACTTACTACTAATATTACATATAAAGCTAAAAAGCCAAATACTACTACTATATTAAAGTTAAAATATTACCTAAAACTAATAAAACACAAAATATCACTAAAACTTAAAACTAATATATACAGAAATCCTTATAAAATATACAACTAAATAGAACATAAAATACTCAACAGAATCCGTGAAGGGTGTAAAGGGCCTCCCAACAGATTACAAAAATAAAT
>JAAAKQ030253755.1:0-12823 GCA_010016005.3 Zanna intricata | reverse complement strand
AACTACTAATCCATTCAAAAGCCACTCAACAAGACAATTTAAATGCTAAGATCTACTCAAATTTCTTGTTTCCCAGAAACAAGAAATTGTTTTATATTAAGAAATTGTTATTATATATTTATATCAAAACTTATTTACCTGAAATGTTTTTCAGTCAAGCTAAGCTTGGTTTCTTCATTGTCAATAAGACCTGCTTCCGAGTCTGGTGCGATTGGTGGTGTGATTCCAGTCTCGTTACATAATGAAGCCTGCTCTCTTATACCACCAACACGAGCACCACGCCAAACAAGAGCGAGCCATACAGGCATCATCCAGCCTGCTGGCAACACTACATCCCAACCATGCCCGACACCTGTCAACACATAATGAAAATAATATGAACACTGATAAAAGACAGTAAGTTTCACTCCTTAAATATGTGACTTTTATAGCTGTGCTTACTTAATGAGAGGATATAATCAGCATTCTTCAAATCTTTGTTTTTTAAATTAAAAATTTGTTTTCTAAATTGAAAAAATATGTATTGGTGAAAAATTTACTCTTTTTAATTAATATTCTCTAAATTCCTGTTGAAACTTTGAAAAATAAATATGTAATAATTTTATCAAGCATAGCCAGCTGGTACTATTATATAATGATAAATAATTAAATCCACTTACCAAAAATTTTAAATTCAGTTCTAGCACATTTGGAATTAACTATTCCCTCTTCAGGAAAGTAAAATTAAAATTTGTAAAATGTTTTAAAATAAAACTTGTGTAAATGTTGTTTAATATTATAACTGTGGTCGTCATAACTTTAAAATCACATTAATAACAGTAATACAATAACCGCTATTGTATTATAACAGTGGAGACACTTATAATAATGACGGGACATAGGTCGACGAGATTTTAAAGTTATGATGACCACCATTATAATATTAAACAACATTTACACAAGTTTTAAATTTTTTTACAAATTTTAGTTTTAAGTTCCTGAAGATGGAATAGTTAATTCTGAAAGTGCTAGAACTAAATAAGAAATTGTTTGTAAGTGGATTTAATTATTTATCATTAATAAATGTGTATTATGAACATAATTAATATACAAAAATTAATTATTGTAATACTGAGACTTTTGGGTATTGTGCTTAATGTTTAAATAAAAACATTATTATTAAACTAATACTTTAACATTAATATTTTAGTGCAGAAACTGTTTCACTGTTTATTAACAACAAATACATTCTTGTAATAAAACCCTAACTATTAAACCTTAATAGTTGTTTTAAAAAAAATTATGTTTATTATAATATGAGGCGTGTTTTTAAAGTAAATATTGTTTTGAAATCAAGCCAATGCAGCGCTGCGGTCAGTGTCTTCCACAAGCGCATTGTGTACCTACATCTGTTGATAAGCCATAGACGCCATTACAGCCAAAATCGATCGTGTTTACATTTACTTTTGCGTATTTAAAATGCCTCTGCCAATTGAGAATCTTGCCCACTGTAAAATACGTACTGTTATTAGTTTTCTGTGTGCTAAAGGTGAAAAACCGGTTGAAATTCACAGTCAGATTTGTGAAGTCTATGGACAAAACATTATGAGTGATGGAATGATATGGAAATGGGTTAGAGCTTTCAAGGATGGCTGAACAAACGCTCATGATGAGGAACGTAGCGGGCGACCTTCAGTGATCACTGATGATTTGGTGCAAAAAGTCTATGAAAAAATTAAAGAAAACTGAGACATCACAATTTCTTCATAATCATAAGAGTCTCCTCAAGTTTCAAGAAGTGTCCTTAATGAAATTGTTAGTGAACGGTTAAAGTACCGAAAATTGTGCTCACAGCCGTGTTGCAAGGATTGGCTGTTAAATCAGGCGGCAAACTTTTATGACTGAATACAAAAGCTTGTGGTTCGGTATGATAAGTACCTTAATAGTGAAGGCAACTATGTAGAAAAGAAGATTAAGATACTGGCTTTCATGTAAATAAAATAATTATGAAAAGTGTCTTTGTTTTTTTTTTTTTTTTTTTTTTTAATTTCAAACGGTACTTACTTTAAAAACACGCTTTGTAAATTAATTACTACAAAAAAAATAAATAAAATAACATGAAATTTTAAGTTTTTAATAATTAAAATATAGTTTATCGAAGATAATGAACATACTTCAAGATTTACTGAAATAAATTTTTTATGTGATGAAGTATGAAACTCTTTATTTAGCTAATTTCAATTTTAAAAATTTTTTCAGAACCCATTTTCAAATGATAAGAGTTTGTTAGCTAACAATGAAATTTATGTATTTTGCACATTTCCTATTAATTTTTTACTTCTTTCTTTTTTAACATGATAATTGCAGTATTTTTTTTTTTAATGTATGTAATTTTTGTGCGTTACAAGATCCCAATATCTGGTATTCACATTTCTACTGGTGGTTTGCAGAACACCTGTATCTTGTAAACTTTGATGTCTTCTAATGGTCTCTGTCCATTTTTAATAGAATTATTTGAGAATTTTGTGTTAAAATGGTGCCATACTTGGTCACCCAGATGGGTACAAATTTCATTCTTCTAATATCAGAATTTAATTTATAGAATTACTCAATATGGCATAAAAAAATAAATGAAGATAGAAGAAAAATAAACCTGTTGCACAGAAGGGAAATCAAGGGGAGAATAGTATGATTCACTGTAAATGCTCATTCAGGATACACTTAACCAGTACTGC
This sequence comes from Zanna intricata, assembly GCA_010016005.3. Classification (NCBI taxonomy): domain Eukaryota; kingdom Metazoa; phylum Arthropoda; class Insecta; order Hemiptera; family Fulgoridae; genus Zanna; species Zanna intricata. The sequence goes on along the minus strand of JAAAKQ030253755.1, from coordinate 10,109 downwards.
AGCCAATGCGTTAATGTTAAAATAGATTTTATTCTGTTGGAACTTTCAGTATCATAAATAAAAAAAAAAAGGTCTTTCAAGCTAACTTTTGCACCTTTTTTATTTAAGTTTTTTCTTTAGTATAGTATTTTAGCATCTACTAAATAATCAACTTTTTCAAAAATGCAAAGTTTTATGTAAAAAGTTATCACTTTTTTTAATGTTGAAAATAAAAAAAATTAATAGCTGGTAATAATAAATAAAAATAAACAAACAACTATAAAATAATAAAATTAATAACGAATAATAGGTTTTTATTTATGGTTCCTCACACATTCCGAAATGAAACCATATTACACTTAATGGACAGAAAAACCAGTCAACAGAAAGAATAGTTGCTATAAAAACTACAGAATGCTAATAACATACACATAAAATTTTTTTTTTGTCTTTTTTAGAACAAGTCAAACCTAATGCTAAATAACAAATAGAAAAGTGTCCCTCCATGAAACGCAAACATTCACATTTAAAAAAATATCTCTTACAACTTGTTTATATCATGTCTATAATATTGTCTAATCTTGAATTCTAACTGCATCTTGAAGCAATAGCCATATCTCTTTGCAACAGTATTAAGTTGTTAAATTCCTACTGATAAATTCATATCTAAGGAATCTTTACTATGTACCTCAATATAGTATCATAAAAGATGCAGTAATAACTGAATTAGGTAACTGGTTTATTATAAAACATATAGTCTATAATCACTATTTGTTCTGTAAAACTTCATTACTATTAACAGCACTACAACTCTTGTTCCATTTGACAAGTTACACTCAAAATAAGTACAACAATAAATTAATAAATAATATAAAATAATTATTCAAAATATATATTTATTTTAATGGTAATTAGTTTAGTAAGATGGGATGGAAGCTATGCAGAATAAAAAACACAACTGTGATGGGAAAAGGACTATTGTGAAGGTGAAAGGATTATTAACTTTAAAGACACCAGTAGCATTGAGAAAGAGATTTGCCAAATGCTTTGTGTGGAGTATGATGTATGAATGAATGCGAGACATTTTTTTTAAACCTCCAGGACCACCATTAGGTATTACTTTAGAGGATGAAGTGAATGATTTGTAGTATGTGTGAAAATGCCATGCCTAATCAGGATTTGATCCCGGGGACATCCAAATGAAAGGCTGAGACGCTACCACTCACGCCATGGAGTCCGACTAGGTGTGAGATATGGGCAATAAAAAAGAAAGTTTTGAGATGTGGCTGTGGAGGAGAACAGAGAGAATAAGATGGAGCTACGAAGTGAGAAATGAAGAAGCATTAAGAACAACAGAGGTGGATATTGTGCACATGATGGGGGTCTTGGAAGGGTGGAGTAATGGGGGCTCCAGTCCTCACTACAAATTATTTCAGTCATCATGGAGCCATAATACATTGTTTTTTGCTGTAGGAACATTTTTCAAAAACAACTTTTTAATGTTTACGTGGGAAAGATTCTATTAACATTCAAACAACAGCCACCACAGTCCTGTACTTCCTTGTAACACAATTATGATATTTGTGGAGAATTTCAGTAGCACAGCATCAATATAAAAAAAACCATTGAGAGGATGAGATAAAACAGAACAATAAATGGGTACGGCAGCTGATTGAAGCTAGCTCTCAGAATTTGATGCATTGACATGCCTCTGCTCTGAACATTCCCAACTGAACTGTCAAAAAAATATTGTATTCTGAGTGTACGGTGTTGGTCTGAAACAAATTCAAGACAGCTTCATAAGCATCCACTTCACATAACAGATCAACGTGGTGTGTTGCCAAAGTTTGGGATGATTGCACCATATTTTTTTGAAGATAACGAGACAGTCACAGTGAATATAAAATTGATGCTACAGAACTTCAGTATTTCAAAAGTCACACAAATCAAGCAAAACTTTAGTTTCAACATGATGGGGCAACTGCTTACACGGCTGGGTTTTCAATGGAAATGTCAAAGAGAATGTTTCCAGAACATTAATAATTTATTTACAAGGAGATATGAACTTGGTCATCCTGTTTACCCAATTTTTCAGTAACTGATGTCTGATGTCTTCCTATGGGAATATTTAAAATCCAAAGAGTGTGCCACAAAACCATATTCACTACTTAACTAAAAGCAGCTATTCAATGCAAGATGTTCACCATAATAGGAGGCATGCTGCGAGATATAATGAAAAGTTTGGTTACTGACTCTCTAGCAGTTTGTGGAACAAAATGGATGGGATTTGCAACATGTTATTTTCCGCACTTAATGTTGGCATAAATAAAACAATTAGTTTTCTTTTTAACAATAACAGAATACATGTGCCTTTTAATTCTAGCACATGAATAAAAATTACCTCTTTGTAATTACAGAGCTAATTATTCTAAAAATCATCAGGGTTTTCTGCTTGCCATGTACTTTCAGGTTTATATAAGCAAAAATTTACTCATAAATTAATAAATAATACAGTACCTTTCATCCTACTATTCCACTGAGATGCACTGTATTTACTGTTCTGGATTATCAATACAGGCAAATAAAATTTACTATCTTGTAAATGATCAGCAGCAATATCATTGACTGTACCAGGTATCAGTTGCTTGGATTGAAGGAGTGATATATCATTTGCTGATAATTTACAGTTAGTTACTTTATCTCTGATACTACTATTCCAAAGAGGATTATCACTTAAAAGTTCTGTGTTTAGAGGTTCCAGTATATGTTCATTAGTACCTACAGAAAACAAATTAAACATTAAAATACTAAAATATTGGAACAAAAATCAGATGTACTTGTTTATGCATAAATAAAAGTACAGAAGAAAGGAAAACAATTTCTTGATTAATCTTCATTCAGCTGTAATATTATAACGGTTTTAACAACGCAGAATTTAAATTCTAGGAAAAGCTGGCTTTAATTTCCTGTTAGCTTATCTGCTAATCAGGAAACTGTGAAACAAGAAGGAGAAAGGTGAACTCAAACTCAGAAAGTTATCAGATTATTTCAATTAATTTTCAAAAAGCAATGAAATTTAAAGAAAATTTCGAGAATAGAGTAACTATCCAAGGAACAGAAAGCTCTGATTCACTTATAAAATTATTTTAATAGAAACAAAATATTAAACAGGAATAATAAATGGGATATATTTATAGATCAGAAATTCAATTTTAGAATAAAAGAATTAAAAAGGAATTAGAATAGAAGACTATAGTAATCAAGTTAAAAAATATTAGGCAAAAAAAAAAAATCAAAAGAAAGTTGAGACAAAGTTGTTTTGATGTAGGAAAGCAGTTTGCTGATGTCTATTAATAGACATTTAGAAATTCAAATAACTATAATATGAAACTATAAAAACTATTAGATACAAACTTAATACTACAATTACAAATCTAATAAAAAAAAGAGTGCCAATGCTTTATGAAAGTGAAAACAAAATAACAGGAAAACCAAAGAGAAGAACAATTTTTAAAATGTAGCATTATAAATGTAGAAAAAATGTAGTTTGATAAAATACAAAATGAAGTTTTAAGACAAATTAGGAAGAAAATTTGTATCATCCATCTAATAAAAAGAAACAGGGCAGTTTGTAAGTACTGGGTGACACAGGGAAATGTACTCATTTCTGAGAGAACATTACAAAGTTAATTTACCATCAAACTTATTATTTTTGTAGTAAAATGTGAAAGAGCCAATGCCATTTATTTTACATTTACATGACCTCTGCATTCACCCTGGATGACAGTATGGTGTGCGGTATCCAAGCATAAAATTATTGATCCCTATTCTTTTTTTGAAGAGGGTATGGGTGATAACAGCAAATTCCAATCATTAAATGCATACATGATAACACTTTTTTTTTGCCAGAACCAAAGATGTTGAACTTTGTACAAAATGTGTGGTTCCAACAAACAGGATGGGGCTACACTGCCATTCCATGAACGTCCTACTGAGATTCTTTCCTGATCATTTGATTTTCAGGTTCAAAGATGTCCCTTGGCCTCCTTGACCTCTTGTGTGACTTCTGGGGGTATATAAAGGAACAAACTTACGTTGGTCAAACTCCATTCATTAGACAAACTGAAGACATGTACTCATAGAAAGTGCATTAAATCACACAGGAGACATTTGAATGCGTGTGGGGCAGCTTCACCTCTCAAAATGAAAACTGAATTAAGGAAGATGGACATAACCTTCCAGATTGTTTTCTACGAAACATAAAAATGGCATTCCTTCCTACACACATTCAAACCAAAGTAATAAAGTCTAGTGTACAATCAATGTTCATTCAAAATGAGTACACTGTGTATATATATTAGCATTAAGAACAATCAGCAAATCCAAAAGCACTTCCAACTCCAGGATATGCTTGTCCACAACCCTGGAAAGGAAGCAAGAATCCTCAATCAGGTTTTATGTTTTATATATATATATATAAAAGAAGCCGCCTTCAATTAAATACCAAGGATACAGTAACTCTTTGGGAGTTACAATAAGGATTATGACTCCTCACCAAAATCCACTGGAAAAGAAGGTATTATTACATAATAAGGCTATATTTATTTATAAGTATATTTAAAGTAACTAATAAATATACTAAAATTAGTGTTTAAAAGATTTGTGCTATTTAGAAGATTGCGTTCTCATGCTCACAATTCCTTGAAAGAAAATATATGTCTACACGAATGTAAGCAGAGCACATTATTGCTTAAATGAGTTTGTATTTCAGCTCATATAGATGCTGCAACAGATTATTTTTTCTTAATTCACCGAAACGGAAATAAAAAACAATACCTTATGATTCCTAAGACAAATCCTGTAAAAGTATTCGGCTAATGTAAAAGAATTGGGTTTTTAACTGAAGAGTAATTAGTTGATGGATAACAAACTATTTATCCAGAATTAGTTAATTTGTTAATAGACAGCAAAAACTAAAGGGAAGACAAAGATATCAATAGAAGATACAACAAACAACAATTATATATAAGATAATTATAATCATACAAATTAAATATACATATAGATAATAATAAATATATATAGTCTAATTATAATTGTACAATTATATAACAATATAAAATGAGGTAATTCAGGATTGACAGAAAGGAATTGAGGATAGGGTCAAACCAATCTAACAACTGATTGCAAAATAATTTCAATGTATGTAGACAATTGCAAAAGACAATGAATATTTCATATCAGTGATTTTACATTGGGCTACTATAATTTTTCTAAACAATCTAATTTTTATTGGAACATCTTGAACACCATTCGGCTACTATATTTTGTTTAGAATCATCCCCAAATCCAATCTGTTTATGGGAGTCAAGTGGTGTATTAAGTGTTCCATCATTTACACTTATGTCTTACCATATTTACAATTAACGTTAACTTATAGTATTTATTATTTATTATGGTCCAATGTTTATTATTTTAAAAATAATACCTGACTTCAGCATTACTTATAAACTAGAATGGTAATGGTTTAAATGAAATATGGATAAAATAAATTTTTCACTTGTATTTTTACTTTAATCTGATTTTGTAGCTTCTTTTATGATAATTAGATCTTAAGAGGTAGAGAATTCAATCTTAAGAGGTCATAAGATTTTTATAATATGCACAAGAAAGTTTAGATCTTAAGAGAATAAATAATAAAAACACTAGAATAGAACTCATTAACGTCTTAAAAATAGTTACATGCATGAAAAAGATTTCAAATCAAAATTAATATATAAAATACCTACTTCAAAAAGAAAAATGAATTTACCTTCAGTATCTGTAATGACTTTTCTCCGTTTATCTGGTAAACTGAATCTAGGGTCACGTATAATAAGAGGCAATATCATTTTACACGGTAAATGTCCAGGATCAGAAATGTGTTTTTTCATTTTTAACCAGAGTTCTCGTTTCCTTTTAAGTATATCTTCTCTGTGACATTCATTATAATAGTCATGAATCCATCCATCATCTTTACACAGTAACAAGTCCAAGTTATCAGGATCCAATGGTACAAAAGCGTCAGTTAATATAGATTGTGAAAGTGGCCCTGTTAATCGTAATCTGTTAATAGTATCTTTTAATTCAATAACACAAACATCATTCAATATATTACTGATGTACTTAACTACTTTATTTTTACAAATTTTTGTTGTTAAATTTTCAGGACTGCTTTTGTTGCCTTTATCAGAATCTGTAACCCTCTCAACTTCATTATCACTATCACAATTAACATCTTTACATTTAATTAAATTAAAAATATCAATAATTTGACATAAAAAAGTATTATAGAAAGCCGGATGTATCCAGATCCATAATGTACGCAGTTCAGATGAAGATGAATTTGATAAATTACTATTGTCTGATAATGATGATGGAGGTTTCCATATGAAATTAACTGTACCGATAACTCCATATGGATACTTATCTTTACAATATATCACAGTTGATCCTTCTCTAGCCCCACTTAACACATATTTGGCACCAAAAGTTAGACCACATCGGGGATCAGTTAAATGATTTAAACCGGTTAAAATATTGCTCACATCACCATTTATTTCAATACAGATATAATATGAAATATCCTGTAACACAAGGTTAAAATAAATCAAAGACAGATAACTTTAAAAAAAAAAAAATCATAATTTATATCAGAGATTATCCTCCTATTTTGATTTAACCAGAAGTTTTATAAAACCACAAATCTTGCGATTATTACCTACTTAAATACAAAATAAAGAAAAAGCTGGCAGAGTGTTGCATAAATTTGATTTTGTCCTTGGCAGATTTTTACTTCAAATACACAATAGGGTTTTTTAATATTTAACTTCATTATTGTTATTTAAAATTGATCAAATCAATTATGAAATAAAAAATTATTTAGAAATTGATTTTATACAATTTAGGTAATAAATTAAAATAATCAATAAATATAATGAACAATAAATTTTAATTTAAATAATAATAAAATTGAAAACAACTCTTAATTGTGTACTCACTTGTAACTGAATACAATTAAGATCGCATGCACAGAAATATAAATGATGTTTAAGGCAAGCAAAATCAAAAAAAAAAAATCTTGTTAATGTTTAGCTGGATCAGGGGCTAAATTTAACAAAGGTACAACTTTTAACTTATTTGTAGATAAATATTTTCCAGATTCATGAGTTTTTGGTAATCAATTTTGAAAATATATAGCAAAACCTTTAAAATAATTAAGCTAATTATAATCCCACCCAGTCAAAATGATTTAAAATTTCAGTAATGTGAACATCTACTACTGAACTGAATTTCCGATTCATACCCCATCTTCAGAAAAGTTGGAAATTTTAAAACGGCAGTAAATTACTCCATCCTTTTATCTGATAAGGTTGTAAAATTTAACAGCATTTATGTTCCCATATATTTTAACCAATTTCACATCTTAATGTTCAGGCAGTCCAGATATATTTATCAAAACACATGCGCACATTTTTCAGAATTTTCCATCAGTTTTTTGGTTTATAGAATGTGAAATTTGCAAAACCCTCCATCTCAAAATTTTTACCAACGACTGTAACTTACCTTATAACTATTACCAGAAAAGTCAAAAATAAAACAGTAAATATAAAACTGCATACACTAAATTCTTGTTTAAAAAAGAATTTGTCACACATTTAACTTGAGTAATATATGTAACAATCAATAAAATATGTAATAAATATAAAAGTCACATATATAACTTCTTTGATATACATCCAAAAATAAATATTACAATGTCCATTGCTCAGTTTTATATCCATAAATTTTAAGAATTTTTTTTATATAACAGGGAGAATTCTATCTTCTTTAATGTTTTCACATATCTGTCATGCCAATATTCCAATAAGTTTAACAGCCATTATAATTAATTTTATTACTGTAATAAAATAAACCAAATTCAAAATTTGACTGGTTCGAAGTCAAAATTGAATTTAACTTAAAAAAAAAAAAAATCCAAATATTACTAACACAAAATTCTTCTGTTAAATTGAGAATTCTTTTATGTTTTTTCACTCAACTAGTTAAAATGAATATTATAAAATTTCCCTGCTTGTTATTGCAATCAAAAATCATTTGGAGTGTCATTTTCACTGAAGAGAATTTTCAGCTCTGTCCAAATACTATTTGTTACATCTAACTTTCTTGTGATATATCTTTCTTTCAGACAATCCCTGAACTTTCATGGTTCATGGTTAAAGGATCACCTGTGGTGAGACTAGGTCCCAAGTTACAACTCTAGATGTGATCTAGTGAGGTGTGATTTGATGATAACTGAAGCTGTGAAGTTTGTTTAGAATCAGTTCACTGGAACTGATTTGTTCTGGATAAATCCAGGTGCATCTCGTGAAGGCTCAATCCGACTTTTGTTATAGTTATTTTGTAGAAAATTTACGAAATCTGATCCTAAACATTATGCCCTAATGAAAGTTTACTATACACGCCTGTTATTTTTAAACAAAATACTTAAAAAAAAAAAAAAAAATTTAGCTTGCCTTATGGTATCCTCATTCTGTATTTTTGCATTATCTATGGTTGTTTATTCAAATTCATGAATAAGTGTAAGGATGAAATAAATGTTCAGTTTGCCAGAAATTGTTCTTTTTGGCTACATAATAAATGTTTCAATTCTTTATATGGCAATTGACAAGATTGTCCACAAATATAAATTTTATAAATAAAGTATTAACAAAGTAGACTATAAAATACTAGTAAAGATAAAAATTTTTATATAGATTTGAATACTAGATCAAGGATACTGGTGTTCTTTGGTGGTTGGGTTTCAATTAACCACACTTCTCAGGAGCGGTCAACCTGAGATTGTACAAGATTATACTTCATTCACATCATCCTCTGAAGTAATACCTTAACAGTAGTTCCGGAGACTAAATAGATAAAAAGAGAGACTATAAAATAACTGAACTGAGCTACAAATTTTCTTAAAACAAACAAGATTCTAAAATTTTAATACACATATGCTGAATATGTAATCTACAGCTACAAAGTCAGATCTGAATAAAGTTACACATTTTATATACTCTAAACTATCATGTTAATCCCCTCAATTGAACTTCATTAAATGAGTCATGTATTAGACTGCTGGTAAACACCCATTCTACAAATGTTGCATAACCATCTAATTAATATAATTAAATTTCATTCAATTTCTCTGCACTAGGATTAACTGAGACCATACTAGTACTGTCTTATTTACAACCGGCTTGGATTTAGGTAAAAATCAAAACATTAACCATTGTAATATAAAATAAAGGATGCAATAAGGACATATGTGAAAATCCATACAATTTCTCAGAATAAACACAGATTACAATAATCGCTTTGTGTCTGCAACAGCATAATATGCTGTTGCAGACAGTTCCCATAAAGGAAAGATAATTTAATTACTCATTAATAAAAGTTTTATAAAAGCTAACAAGAGATTTACTCATGCATAAAAAATTAAAGAATTTACTACCTGTAATAAACAGTGCTGTCTAGAAGCTCTATAACATGCACGATAACTTTTATCATTTGGATAATGCGGTAGCTTGTAACCCCACTTACTGATCATATGGAAACGTTTGGCGTGCCAAATATGTGTTTCTAACCAAATAAATGAGCGCTGTCTTCTGTTATATTCATTCAACAAGTTTTTTGGTCTTCTGCGATACTTCCGTCTAGGACGCTTAGTTTCTGTAGGGCAGCCAGATTTCTCTCTCTGAAGCATCATAAAAAAATTACCAAATTTAATCAATATCAAATAACAAAATTAGAAATAACAACAATAAACAGTTGACATCCAATCCTTGAGTTCTTACTCGCTTAATGAAAATATTTATGGAAACAATGTTAATACCTGTATATCATTACAACCAATACTAAAAGGTAATTTACTAATAGGTAGTTATTACTGATTTACCGTATTACTTCGAATTTAAGACGCACTTTTTTTTACGATTCAATGTCTAAAATAATGGGTGGATCTTAAATTCAAGGTACTTTCTTCATTGACCACATGTATTACCGTAAAACTACCTATTATACGAACTAAAATGTCCTATTATACGTAC
>JAAAKQ030253744.1:0-10880 GCA_010016005.3 Zanna intricata | reverse complement strand
AATGCGTTGTTCAAGATCCATGTTTCACGACAGACACTGCAAACACGATCTCACTGTAGCAGCTATAGAAGCAGACTAAGCCGGAATGTGTTCAAACTTGTCACTGCCTGTCTCAACACATGAGGATATGAGACATACTAGTTGAAATAGATGAAGCGTAAGTAACTGCTGCTATAAAAATTCATTCCCTGTATTTTTTTATCACACCTCATATATGGAAAAAACTTTTGTTTTTATTTTTTACAAAACCTTCAATTAATAGCCCCAGGAATCTGACAAGACAATTGTGGAAATTTCTAGATGCTTGTTGCACTTATTATCACATAAAATGTACTGATTTTTGTTGAAATTAATAAAGCAGTTTGGTGAACATTTTTAATAATAATAATAATAATGATTGTCTAATATCTATAGTTGTCTTTTTATAGTCATCAGTTGCCTCTAAAAAAAATTGAATATTGTACCATACTTTTTAGCTTTTCTTATGGTCTTCCAATTGTGATTATTCAGTGAAGAGAACTTCTACTTATTCCATGCATTCCTTTTATTCTATTTCTTAATATACCTTTATTTCCAACTGAACTTCATTTCCTTTCTTTCATTTCTTCCAGTAATTTCTTGTGGGATTCTATACTATGTAGCAAATAACATACCTTTTCAGTGTCCACAATTATTTAGACAATTAAACATTTTTACTCTAAGCCAAATTTCAAAGTTTTCAGTTTCATTTATTCTCTTTCTCTGAAAACCTGTTTTCAAACATAATGTAAATACAGCCAACTCCCAGTTATCCAACATAATAACTAGGAAGAAGATCGTGGATAATCCAAAATCATAGCAAAATTGCGATTGATCCAAAAGTAATATAGGTTATAGTGTCCTAATACTGTTCTGTAGCACAGTAAATACTATGCATGTAAATACATGTACTATTATATTAAGGTATACCATTAATTAATAAAGTAAAATACAGCACATTAACTGCACTATGATGTACCTGTTAAAAATAATATCCAGAAATTTATTCAAAATATGTATTAACATATAATAAATTTTCACTATCATTAACATGCATAAATAGATTGTACATAAAGTAGTTATATAGTATGTAATACCTTAAAACACTTATTAAAATTACAGCAGCTAACAAGAAAAAAATATATTTAAAAAATAATAAATTGTGCAATTTACTCTTTTACATTTTTTTTTAAATAAGACTCGATTGACTGTAGTCTTAATGACTGAAAACACTTTTTCTTAATTGAACTTTATAGTTTGCATAGCATAATATTATCGCACAATGAACTATCATCCAATCACATCCATAGTGAACTATAGAACAGGATTATCATATTCAAAACAAGCACACATTCAAGTACCAAATGAAAGAAGGAGTAGAACCTATCACAGAAAGCCACTATGCAGTTAAACAACTCGCACATAATAATGAATTGACTGTACTACATTGTAATATAGGTACAGTAAACTATAAACCAAAGTAATGAGGGGATGAAAGATTGAGATGCTACCACTCGCGGCACAGAGGCCGGCTGACCGATCTATTTACTTTCCTGTTATAGCTAAAGGTACTATAGCAGCATATATCACTATAGAAGGGAAAGTAATATATCCTATTTTAAATGTGTGAATACTTTTTCATTACTTGTAAAATTATCATGTTCTTGGCTAATAAAACTGGATTTCATACTGTAAGCTCTGAAAGCAATAACAGGTGAAAGTTCTGGGGTTCTAGCTTATTTCTTGGAAATAATCTTTTTGACTGGAACATGGGGGGTTCCTGGATCATTGAAACAAGTGGTGGTTATTCCAGCTTTTAAAAAAGCTTTGTTCCAGCGTTTAATTTTAGTTCTTTTCCAATTATCATCCAACCACCTAAATATTAAAAGTCATGGAAAAGATAGTTAACAAACGATTATTAGTATGTTTAGACTATAAAAATATTTTAAGTTCAAATCAATTTGGGTTGTGTAATGTACTGAGCATGGGAAAGATGTTTTCTCTTATTAACAAAAGAGTAAATAACAGTGAACAAATTCTCAGTATTTTCATATATTTATAAAATTCATTTGATATGGTAGATCACAGTAACTTGTATCAGTGTTACAATATATCAATAAAACTGAATGTATATATATCAGAATTAACTATCATCTGGGTTAAATCTTATTTAGATAGCAGAATTCAGAGTATTAGACATATTGGATAATTAGCAAAAATGGTGCAGCAAAAATCAAAACTCTTTAACTGCCCATGTTTTGTCCAGTATCATGTTTTGTTCATAATATGTAATACAATAAACAATGCTGAATATTAATAAATGGGATTTTAAGGGGAGTCCATTTGAAGATAATATTGTCTTTTGCTACAGGATAAACGATTGTAACTTTAAATGCGATAAATAAAACATGGTTTAATTCAAATAAGATGGTGGATTTCTATACTCAAAATCTCATTAAATGTCTGAGACTAATATTATACACAAGTATATATATATATTTTTTTTTTCATTAAGCATCCAAGGAGGAGCTAACCACCCTGTTAAGCATGTCATCAGTCGCTCCTCAGTGTCATGGCAGCAGATTAAACTACTACCTCTCAAACTTGCTTCTGAATCTTATCTAACAACATAAAAACGTATAACACGACCTATTAATAGTAAATACCTAAACTTCAACTATAGTCGTGAAGTGTACAAACATATTTCACACTTATGTATTGTAAAATTTTAAAGATAATTTAATTTTCTGAAAGAACTGATAGAAATACTGATAAAATAGTTTTGATATTTCCCAGAAATATTTTCAGAGAAATTAAAAGTACATAGCTTTAACAATACAAGCAAACTGTAAAATATATTTTCTGAATAGAAAAAAGCTTATTTCATCAACAAAAAAAAAAAGAAGTTTGTTAGCATTAGATATCCTAAAAGAGTTTTTGATGCAATGTTAAGTGTCTAATATTACTCTTAATATTGGCTTATTTACCATAGTTGGGTTACTTACTTACATTATATTGCAGAATTAAAATAACACAAGCTTGCAAAATTTGGGTTGTGTAATGTTTTTTTAACTTTTAGTAACTGATTCTTATAAATTTTTTAACACTTAATCCAAAAATAACCTTCTTTTTTTCCATCACATCAGGATTTTTCACAAATTGCAAATTTCAAAATTTATAAAAAAAATTTGAAAAATAAGAATTAAATAAATAAAAATTTTGAAAAATTGCAAAAATGTGATACTATAAAATAAACATCAAATGTTTTTTTTTAATAATAAATTAATTTAATATATTCACTTTTTTTGGCTTAAACTATGCATTCTTATAGCTAAGCAGTTGAGTGATCTGAAGAGGAGGCTGGGGGGGCTGGGTTAAAGATGACAAGACAGTGGGAGAGCTTGGCCGACAGGTTGTTACAAGATGTAACATGTTTATTGGCAGCTATCCAAACCACTCATGCACAGTTACTATCAGCACTGTTTCAATCATCAGGTGTGCGTAAATTGAGTTTTTCCATCCTCCATAATCAAACACATTCTTGTCAGTGAAAAAATATATTTCCAAGCCACAAAGCAAACTTTCCATTTTTTCAAAATGGCTTCAAGAGGCTGCAAAAGTTCTTATTTTTTTTTGTAGAGACTGCAGATTCTTTTTGTTGCATTTGTGGTGAGTTAATGTTGGAAAAGCAAAAAAGAAATGTACAAGTTTCGTTCAACAAGTGTACCTCAGGTATTTCAGAGTGAAAAATATGAGATCAAGACAAAACTTGGGCACCCCACTACATTTTCTTCAGATGTGTTGAAGGACTTAGATAATCATCAAAGGGTGAACAAGAAGCATTCAGATTTTGAGTTCCAATAGTGTGGCAAGTGCCACATTTTGTTTGTCTGGTATTCACAGAATCAGTTTGGGAGAACAAAAAAAAGAATCGTCTATCCAAATATTCCACCTGCTTATGCCCAGTTCCTCATGGTCCAAATATACCAGTGCCAATTTCACAAGAAAATTTACATGAAATAGACATTTCCATGAGTGATTTAAATGAGGCTAACCTCGATGAGTACGAACTTAGAGATAGCTGTGCCCCAGAATTTTATTCATAGTTTTTAGTCCAGAACTAAACGATTTGGTTCAAGACTTGCATCTGACCAAAGAAAATTCAGAATTGCTTGATTTGAGACTTAAAGAAAAGAAGCTGGCATCTCATTTTCCTGACTCAAGTACACAGAAAAAGATTTTCTTCCATATTTTTTGGAGGAAGGAGAATTAGTCTTCTGCACTGACATATATTGACTTTTGACTCAATTTAACATTTCACATGAAAGTACTAATTGGAGATTGTCACACAATGTATCTCACAATGGTAATACATATCCGTTAGTACCCATTGAATATTCTGTCCATTTAAAAGAGGGTTACAATAATTTGGAATTCGTTCTCAATAAAATTAAATATGACAATCATAGGTAGATAAGTAGATCACTGAACTGTTAAGCTATAAGAATGCATATCGTAAGCTAAAAAGTAGATATATTACATTAATTTTTAATAAAAAAAAAAGTTTTTAATCTACTTTATATCGTATTTTTGCAATTTTAAACATTTTGAAATTCGCGAAAAATCCTGGAATGTCAGGATTTTTCGCAAATCCTGACATGATGGGAAAAAATGAAAATTATTTTCGGATCCAGCACTAAGAAATAAATAATCAACTATCAAAAACTAAAAACACAACCACTGCAAACTTGTATAATTAATAATTAGTCATTCATTGACTACAACTTAATTTAATTAAGTTATATGTTGTATTTAATTTAAATTTTATATATATATTTCTACCTTCTTTTAATTTCTTGTAATTTGTACTTAGTACTTTATTATTCAATTATTTATAATCTGAAATATCAAAATGTAATACCCTTTAATATTGCATTTCCAAAAGCTTTTTTTTTAATGACTCATACAGATTAGATTTCTGGTACCCTATTTAATTTTAGATTATTATTTCTAAAACAGAGTAAATTTTGAATGATAATAATCTCGAAAATAGATGATCCTGGGTTAGTAAAACTAATTTCCATAAAGTAATTATTATGATAATATAAGTTTTATACACAGTAATATCAGTAATATACTGATAGTATAGTAATATCAGTTTTATACACTTGCAATAAATCAAAAATTGATATACTACCTGTTATGTATTGGTATTGTTAACACATTTATGTGTAATACCATAAAAATGATTTTAAGACCTTGATTTTCTCCTGTGTCTCTTAGTTTTCCTTTTGTAAAATTTTAATTCTTCTTCATTAGGTAAAAATGTACACCAATCAGCAAATTCTTTTTTAGTGATGCATCCATCACTACATGCCAAGAATCTGCTGAGAGCCACTAGAAAAAATAAAGTTATTAATGAAATGGATGTAATATGAAGCATTTTACACCCATAGGCATACCAAGTGCAAACACACAAATATAAGAAATACTGAAATATAGTTTAAGTATATTAAAGTATATATATATATATATTACATCACATGATTTTATATATATATATATATATATATACATATACACTCATATTCTATAAATGAAATTATATACTAAAAACTTATATTCTGCTTTATATTATTATGTGTGAAATAAATGGTATATATAACATTTTATATTTCATTAATTTACATATTATTTTAATATGTAAATCAACTCTGTCAATCAACCTGTGGATGGCTTCAGTCTGGGTGAAGAGCTGGCAAAAGATATTGGAAGGGAAACTAATAACAAATTGGGGTTTCATAACCAAATGACAATTAGTGCTTGCTATTTTTGTCATGATACAGAATTGCAACTGGTCAACTAAATCATATGGCTGGTTAAATAAACTGGTTAGAATAAGTGCCTTAAATGTTAATAACAAACAGTCTATTGTGGTCACAACACATTTCACTTCTTAACACAAGTTTTAAGACCAAACAAAAATCTCAGCTAGAAAAACTATGACATATTTGTCTAAATTAACATAACATCATTTACTTAGCGCAGGTAGTAGATTTAACTAAACTTACAACAAAGGAACCGTCTGTAACAATGTTTAATTTTATCATCAGTGCAATGAATATCTGTACTACCCTTAACTGTAACATCCTGAGAAAGTTACCCATAGGGGAAGACACCTGCCTTGTGATGATCCCCATCGCCACACCAACCCCTCTGTATCTGATGGGCTTTATTGGTCATCTTTTACACTTTCCATATTTGATAACTCAACAGTCATCAGTTTGACCTCTGTCAGGATGCCAGTGATGCAAATGCCTCAGCAGGCATTTCCATCAGTGTATTTAAACAACCTATTATCTATTACCTTAATATGGCCTCTTCCAATCATGACCATCTACCATAACTTACAACCCTCAACTATCAAAATATCCAATTTGTAGAAGCACTATCCCCACACCTTCCTCCAACACCAAATGTTTAACACAAAAAATCTTCCTATATCTAACTTCAATTAGACTATGTACTCAGATCATTACTTGATTGAATCTTCAAACACCAAAAATACTATCCTCATACAAACAAAACAAGAGTTGATCACAACGGAAATCTCATCCTCCTCTCTTTTTCTCTTTAGCCTTCGGAACTACCCTAAGGTATTGCTTCAGAGGATGAATGAGGATGATGTGTATGAATGTGAATGAAGAATGTAGTCTTGTACAATCTCAGGTTGACCACTCCTCAGAAGTGTGGTTAATTGAAACCCAACCACCAAAGAACACCGGTACCCTACCCACGATCTAGTATTCAAATCCGTATAAAAATAACTATTACTAGGATTTGATCCTTAGCACACTCAGCTTTGAAATCAGCCAATTTGCGATGTAAAGTTAACCACTAGACCAGCCCAGTGGGCAGCAATCTCATCCTACAATTCAATTTATTCAAAACTCTCTTGATTTACTTAAAAATTAATAAACCTATAATACAAATATACCATGTATAATACATATAACATTCTGAACCCAATAGGGGAAGACACCTTCCTTGTGACAATCCTGGTCCCCATACCACCTCCTCTGTTCTTATCCTGATGGGCTTTATCAGAGTATGTCTTTTAAATCCTCTAAACTTGATAACACAACACAGTCATCAGTTTGACCCGCTTTATACAGTTACTGCATGTAGAATAAGATTCAGTGTGATTTCAACATAACCTAGATCATGTAAAATATCCATAGGTATCATAGCCACCTCAAAAAAGAATTAAACACTTAATTTTCTACACATTCACAGGAGATCTAACATCTAATAAACAGACAAATCAAATTTTCCTCGTGAGGGTGGTTAAGGATATGTATACGTGGTGTGATCAAAAAATATGGTGTATGAATTTTTATAGCAGCAATTATTTATGCTGCATCTATTTCAACTAGTATGTCTCATACCCTCATGTGTTGAGACAGGCAGTGACAAGTTTGAACACGTTCCAACTTGTCAGTCTGCTTCTTTAGCTGCTACAGTGAGGTCATGTTTTCAGTGTCTATCATGAAACATAGATCTTGAACACGCATTAACGTTAAGTTTTGTTTCAAGTTGAAAAAAAGTGCCAAAGAATCTTACGAATGTTAAAATCAGTGTGTGGTGATAATGTGGTAACTTTGAAGATTGTTTACAAGTGGTATGAGTGATTTAAAAATGAAAATGAGTCGGTTAAGGACGAGGAACGGTCGGGACGTCCTTTGACCTCAAAAACATTTTTTTTTTGATTGTGAGGGCATAGTGCAATTAGAGTTCGTTCCAAGGGGAACAACTGTAAACTCCGAATTTTACAAGGGGGAACTGGAACGTTTGTGAAACGATGTGTGAAGAAAGAGACCTAAAAGATGAACCAAAGGCTTTCTTCTTCATCATGCCACAAGTCGCTTTTGATTCGCGAGTTTTTGGCCGCTAAAAGTCTTCCTGTCTGTCCACATCCGCCTTACTCACCAAATTTAGCACCATGCGACTTCTGGCACCAAAAAAATGGCTCTTACTCAGAAAAAATGTGCTAAAAGGGAAAAGTTTTGATACCATTCCTCACATTGAGAAGACCACGACAGAGCAGCTGAAAGCCACTCCAAAAGAAGCCTTCCAGAAATGCTTCCAGTCGTGGATTCAACATTACGTTGTATTGCTAGCCAAGGACCAGTACTTTAAATGAGATTAATTCATATTTAAGGAAACTTTTTAATTTGTTTTTTTAACATAATTCACCGTATTTTTTGATCACACCTTGTATGTTATGTACTTTTAGTCTATTCTCACCACAGCCTTATTCCATTCTATATTCTAGAGAATTTTCCATTCATTATCCATGATAATGTGGGATGTAGATTTCAAACATAAGAATTTTCAGCTTTCCGTTGCTTTCAGTAAAGTTAAATTACAATTTTAAGCTTCAAAATATATTTTCCTAACTTATTCATAAAATTGGTGATAAATATTTTCTAATGGTAAAAATTTAACCTGTTGAACAACTATCCCAATATGGACAAGTTTTAAGGTGTTCGTAAAATAATAGTTGATTTTTTAATGGTTTTAACTTCAGAATAAAGCATTGTAGAGAGATGAACTATATGTTAAATAAAAGTGAAATACTCCAAGTTTATGAGTGCGAAAGCTAGTGCTTGCATATTGTGTTTTCAGTACACAAAAGCAGCACATGCACATCTGCAGTGCAGAGGAAGGTTCAATATGTGTTGTGGCCTTCTATGTTTGAGTTAGTTACATGTGTTTGACCTGAATATCATCATGTGTAAAAATAAGAAATATGAAAATAACCCCCTCACATGAAAATAGCATTCAGCGATGGGACAAACAACTCAAAGAAATAGCAGCACACTGAAGCAAATATGTCCAAGATGAACATCAGTGTTTGATGAAATGATAGAAGCAGTACAAAAAAGTTTCTTGAGTAGCCTGAAGAAATCCATGTGAAATGGTTCTAAGACAGCTAGGCATTCCTAAAATAACTGTTCACAATTCGTTGGAAAGATGGTTTCACTTCACTGCATACAAAACTGTAAAACACAAAGGATAAAAACTTACCTAAAAACACAAGTGTATTCTGTTCAATTTCAAAATCTGGACCACTTAAAAGAAAGGATCAATGAAGGACCACTGATAAGTGAAAGGATCACTTAATCTTTTGTGTTTCTTCTATCATCCCAGATGTTCTCTGCCATATACGGCAAGAGACTGAATGTTGTCTTGACACCTGCAGGGCAGCTAAGGGAGCACACATAAAAATTCATCACAAATAGTTCATCCCTCTACAGTGCTTCGTTCCAAAGCTATAACCACTTAAAACACCACTATTATTTTACAGACATACTGTATGAATGTTTTAAAAACAATAAACATTTTTTAATTCAGTAGACATATAAATTACAACTGATTTTCAGTCAGATAAGGCCAATAACTTTTTAGATCATTTTGTAATTTTCATTTTTTTTAGTTTGAAGTATTTTTTATTATCACTAATCAAAAATTGAAAATGTAAGAAAGGAATTGCTCTAAATGCAATATCGTTGCTTTATAGAATATTTTTTTCTGTATTCCTGCTTTTAACTCACAATTTATCCATAATTATACTCTAACAATGCCAAAAAGTAAATTAAATACATTTACAGGAAAGTAGAACAAATTTTTTAAAATAAATAAATTACTACTTTTATGCCATTAATTTTACTGATAATAAATTAAATAAAAAATAAAAAACAGGAAGGAAAGGAATTAAGTTTTATGTATCATAAAAATTTCCTGATTTCTTTTGAGAATCCTGATTCTTATAATTTTTATTGTTATTTAACTTATTATTATAAATTATTTTTATATTTCTCTTTAGAGGCATTAAAGGCATTGGGTAACAAGGGGAATAGGCAGCAGAGCCTATGCTTACAGTCGGGGTAAATGGAATTGAAGTATTTTTTTATCTCTTTGGTATGATAACTTTAACCACTATGTCAATGTTAACAATTAAATTTCAAACAACTTACAGTTGACCATCAAATAGATCTACATTAAAATCATCTACTCAAACATTTACATTTTTCACTCCAATCATATTATCAGAAACTAAATACTATAACTGAAATACAAACATTAACACATACTTACACGTCAATAATTTTATTTGACATATTGTCAGTTGGTAGCAATTAATAAATAATTATTCACAAAAATCATCTCTGAACATATGGTAGATGTTGAATGTTTTGTGGCAATATTTTGATTGGGCCCTATTCTTATTCTATTTTGTTTAGGGTGTCTTTTGGTATTATCTTTTCATTCTTCTAATCATTTTGTGGGTTAATTTCTTTGCTTTATTAAGTTCAAGGATGATTCTTTTGATATTTGGGATTGGTGTTTTAGCTAGGCTTTGTGTCTTCTGTTTACTGCTTTGTCGCATTCTTCATTCCACCATTGATTTTTCTTCCTGGGTTTTATAGGAGCTGTTTCTTATGCAGTTAATTTTAGTTGGTTTACAAGTTCCAGTTTGTCAGTCATTTTTTAATCTTGTGTGACTATAATATTCTTTACTTTTTATTAGTTGGGATGGGTCTATTCTTTTTTTTTTTCTTAAGGATTTGTTTTCTTCTTGTGGGAATGAATTTTTTGTAGTACAAGGTTTTTATAAAAATTATTATAACTCCCCAAATACGTTGAAGTCCACAAAATTAATTTATAACTAATTAAAGTGATAAACACTGTTAAATTGTTATGTTAATAATATTTAATAAGAATATTTTGTTGATATTATTTCATTTGTATGTTAATAGTATTTAAATAATTCAGTCTTTGTCTAGTGGTCAGATTTC
>JAAAKQ030253711.1:0-10880 GCA_010016005.3 Zanna intricata | reverse complement strand
ACCAAAGAACACCGGTATCCACGATCTAGTATTCAAATCCGTATAAAAATTTTTTTTTTATCTTTACTAGGATTTGAGTCTTCGTTACGACTGTCTGATTTGTTCATCGTTTATATTATAATACAACTGTACGATTCTTGCTGTTTGTTTTTTCATCCCTAAACACTGATTTTTTTGTGATAAAACATTTTTTTTTTTGTTTAACCTCCGGAATCATCGTTAAGCATATCTTCAGAGAATGAATACAATGAATTGTAGCGTGTGTGAAAAATGCCATGCCTGACTGGGATTCAAACCCGGGACCTCCGGGATGAAAGACCGAGACGCTACCACTCCGCCACGGAGGCCGGCAAAATAATAAATTAGATTATTGGAAAATTTTGTATAGTTACATCAAAATAAGCAATCTAGATCTAAAAATAATTATTTATTTGTTAAATAAATTTATTATAAATAAAATATTATATAGCGTATCATTATTTTTATTAAATTTGTGTCATATCAATGTATAGAAAAATTCAGAATGTTTGAAAAGAAAACCAAAAAAGTTTTGAAAATTTTTTATTATACAGAAAAGTTCATTTTACCTTAAAAAAAATTAAAAACTTAAATTAATATCATCATTAACTATCAAGAACAAGAACATAGGAGATTGTTTATTTGCCTTTATTATTCTATTAGCATCGCAAAGCTATATTTGTGTATGTCTTTCTATTTTGCGTAATGTTTATTAACCCTTGTTTCATTAAAACGAAAAAAGGTTCTCCCTACCTGGGAAATTTAAATTTTGTGAATATTTAGAAAAACGATTCTATCGTTCACAGGTAATGTCTGTTTTTCATTAGAAATGTTTTCCATATTATATTCTATATATCTGAAAGGAATATTAAAAAAAAATCCGCCAGTCTGATTGTTTCATTGATTATGATTTATTTTTCCTTTCTAATTAGCTCTAATTTTTTCATTAGTTAGATTTTAATAATTTATTTATTTTTATGTAGAGTGTTTTCATTAGAGTGCTACTCACGGACGATAATAAAAATTATCACAGTTATTCATTATAGACATTTAAAATTACTATCTCGATAGTAACTGTATTATTACGTTTTAGTTTCTTAAAAGTTTTTAACCAAAACACTAACAAAAGTACAGGCTGTCCATAAATCATTTTCTTTTTCTGTTTAGCCTCAGGAAACAACCGTAAGTTATTACTTCAGAGTATAATGTGTATGAATGTGAATGAAGTGTAGTCTTGTACAATCTCAGGTCGACCACTCCTAAGAAGTGTGGTTAATTGAAACCCAACCACCAAAGATGGATGTAACTGCAGATTCAGATCTTACTAACATTTTAGATATCAAGCTTTTTAATGAGGAGCTCTTGGACGCGATCCCGTAAAAATGGCCTGTTACATATTAAGAGAGGTTCATGATGCTTAAAGAGTTGCCTAAGTTGTCGGTAAACACCTGCAGCCTACATGATCTTGTCCACGCTCGTGAGACCACGGATGTACTAATGGACAACTACTCTAATGGGCGAAGAAGCAGAAGTTAGGAGGACTCGTAAATGTAAAATTTACTATCACACTGGTGACAGTGAGAGGACGGTTACCGAGAGAGGAATGGTGACGGTTCCCGTTGATAATGCGTGCGTAGAGAGGTGTCTTGTTGTAGCCGGAGGAGGTGGTATTCATGCTCCCCGGTGGTGAGGTTGGAACGTCTATGCGTAAATTGCTGGCATACATAACTAGGGAGTAAAAGGAGCAGGTTAAGGTATTAGCTATACATCCTGAGACTCTCACTGATCGGACCGTGACGGGAATTCAGTCTATGAAGAAGACCATTCCTCCTGTGGAGGACAGCAGGACTCTTATCGTTAAGGCAGTTGGTATGACGTATGCAGACTTGCTTCGTAAAATGAAGGGCGTGTTTTCCAGAGAAGAGGCTGGTGAGGTCATTTCTTTGAGGAAGCGAAGTAATGAGGAGCTTCATGTGAGAATCAAGGGTGCTCAGAAGGCTAAAGAGTTCTCATCGGCGTTAAAAGGTAGGGCTGCCGAGTTCCTAATTTTAAGACGCATGACGGTGGCAAGCTGTCATCCATATTAAGGATATGTTACAAAGGGTAGAAGGGAGGTGCTGGAAGTTCGCCTAAAAGACAGTGGTGGGACTGCTGCAAACCTAAAGGAAAAGTTGAAGGACAAAGTACCGTAAGTGACGATGATGGATAGGGGTCCCTCATCAAGGCCAGCTATAGTGCATGTTAAAGACCTTGACGTGGAAGTCCAAAAGATTATGTACGACAATCAGTGGATAAGGCACTGCGATTAGAAGCCATGGCTAAGGTTACTTTCATATGACCAGCATGTGGGAGTACTCAGAACGGGACAGTGATCCTTCCTGCTAGGGAGGCACATAGGCTGACGTCAGCAAAGAAGCTGCTCATTGGTTGACAGTCCTGTCGGGTAGAACTCCAGCAGCTAGATACTTCGTGTTACCGCTGTTGGGAGACAAGACACACCGTAGCACGTTGCAAAGGCCCAGATCGTAGCAAAAATTGCTTCAACTGTGGCGGACGGAGTGTACAAAGGTGGCAAAATGTATCTCCTGCGGTGAGTCGGGGCACCGGATGGGCAGTTGAACCTGTAAACGTAATCGGAAATGAAATGTCTACAGCTGAACGCTAACAGGAGCCCGACTGCTCATGACTTGGCGTGGGAGGCTTCAACATTCGGCGGCAACGACCTGAATTTGTTCGAATCTGCTGAATTTATCAACTGTTGGTCGTCTGTGGATATATCTCCCCGAACTGCACGCACTAGCCATGCGATGGGTTGGCATTATTTTTTATTATAAGTTTAATATTTACTTGTGTAATATCTATGTGCTTGTTTAATTTGTATGTGGGTCGAAACGTGGTGATGTTTAGGGCCAGGGAGGTAGCCCTTTTGTCTAGGATTTCCTGGTCCGTCCACATGGAAGGATGGATGGGTTGGAACTCCCCGGTGATGACACGAGGGACCATCGAGGTATGTGAGGGACGCGGAAAGTGAAGGGGTTGTGAAATGCTTCCCCTGAAACTTGTAGGTTAGGGACGGGAAGTGAAGCCCCCCCACCCGGGGGAGGGACGCATTGGCATTCCAGAAACGGAGGTCAGTGCGTTCCGAAGAAGCTGGGAGGACCCCTATGGGACAGTCTCAGATGGTGGCTAAGATGGGCGCGAGCAGACTGCCGCCACGTCACTCTGCGGCGACTGAGTAATGCCTAACGGCGGGTCCGGTTGCCGTTGGAGGGGGGTGTATAACAAAAAAAAAAAGGCTGTCCATAAAGTCTTTCCATGTTTACAAAAAAACTATTACAATTATAGCTCTGCAGTTTGTGCCAAAAGAAAGAAAAAATTAGCAAGGTTTTTTACCATGTCAATCTTTTTCACCATGTTAAACACAACACCAATGTGTTTCACCATATTTCAACTTATGCGCCTTTTGTCGCTTCTAGAAAGTCTAACCGATAATCAATTTCACGCCAGGTGTTTGTCAACATTTGTTCAGTAACAGTAGCAACAGCTTCAGGTATTCTCCGTCTCAATGTGTCCAGATGAAATACGGGTGATGCATAGCTCTGTCCTGAACATATCCCCGGAAATACTCTAAGGGATTTAGTTTGGTGATCGTGGTAGTCACGGAATGGGACAGTCGCGCCCAATCCATCTGTCCTGAAATGATTGATTCAGAAAATCTCGGACTAATAATCCCCGATGTGGTAATATGCCATCATGCTGGAAAATCATACTAGGGCGCAAGTCATTTAGTTGAGGTATTACAAAGTGTTGCAGCATATCCAGGTAAATATTAGCTGTTATTAATTGCTCAATGAAAAGGAAGGGTTCAATGATTCTGTTGTGTAACAAACCGCACCACACATTTACTTCAGGAGAATCTCTAATTTATTCTTTGGTTAAGTATGGATTTTCTGTGCCCCATATTCTTACATTATGCCTATTTACTTACCCTGAGATGTGGGAAGTGAGTCTTGTCTAAAAAACACACACGCTGCAGATCTCATTGTAGTTATCAATCCATTGTAATATCTCGGTCGCAACGCAGCACAACAAGGGTTATAATCTGGCTGTAGATTTTACAGTATCTGAACTGCAACCATAGTTTCTTATTTAAAATTTTATGCACTATTGAACGGGAAATCTCTAGTTCACGAGATTCACGACGGGTAGACTTGTAAGGGCTATGTAGAAATGCTTGCTTCACAACCTCAACTTCTCTTCAATAATGGATGGTCACCCTGTTAGCGAAAGGTAACTAAATTTTCACTCTCCTTAAACTTTGCAAACAATAGCAACGATACTCTTGCTATCAGGTGCTGGTCGTCCGTATTCCCGTATAAAATCTCACTACACAGAGTAATCGGTGATTTCGACTCGTGGTACCACAATAAACGTTGCGTTCTCTACTGCATTGACGTCATTTTATAAAAAAATTGACCACAGTATCCTCTACTCTGCCTCTACTTGCAACAAACCAGTGCAAGAAAAACTTGATAATATTTTCCTTCTTTTGTCACAAACCGCAAAGCTGTAACTGTAATAGTTTCTGTGTAATATACATTTTTATAATCAGACTTTTTGGATGCCCTGATATTATTAAGTTTAAAAAAAACAAACACTTTGATAAATGTCTTTACATGATTTGATAATCCGCTGTAGTAAATAGAATATGCATCTTTGTGACGACATTGAAGACGAGACTTGTAAAAATCATGTATTACTGTTTTGGCTGCTGCAGCCCTCATTTTCCATCTTTTTAGTATAGATGAAGTAAAATAACGTTTTTGGATAATATAACATTCTAATTCATTGCTTTCCGTTTTGAGTTCTTCTACTTATGATGTACTGAATTTTGTTAATTTTTTTACTTCTTTTTTTTGCTTTAGTTCTTTATTTTGATTTTTAAGTTCATTTATATTTTTTCAAGCTTCATAAATTTGGTTTTATTTTTTATTATTTTTTTTCTGTGCGAGGAGGCAACTTGTTTTGTATATTTAAAGCTCTTTAAATTATTGCATTTATTAACTATTTAATCTGCCATAAATAGAGATTTATAATTTAAACCGCTCTTCTGTATTACATTTATTTTTATAATTACAATTTCCTTATCATATTGTAATTATTTAAGTAGAAATAAACGTGTATTAAATATCTACTTTTCTTTTACTAGAGGTATTAAACTCAATGAAAATTAGTGTTTTGTATAATAATATTTTACATATTATTTAATCCTATATATTCTTTTGGTATACATATAATTCAGCACAAAACTCAAAAATTAGAAACTATGATGAAGATTTTACTCTTATTTTCGTTCTAACTCTGAAGTAAACCTGAAGAAAATTTAAACAAGTTAACAAATACTACTTAAAACGAAGAAAATAATATCAGAAATTATTCTCCTTGATAAAAATAAAGTTAAGTGGAATTTTTTTATTTTAAATATAAAATACAGATAGGTATTAACTAAAACTATTACTAAGCTACTAAAGATTAAGACTACGACTTTAAGTAACACTAAAAGCTGTTAACTAAAAGGTTAACAGCGTAGTAATATTATGGATTCAAATGTTTTTTAATAAAGAAATGTGAATATTCTTACGTACTTTCGTATAAATGTTTGTTCATATATTTTTCTTATTATAATAATTAATTTTTAGAAAAGAGATTTTAATTATATTTATGAAAGTTAAAAACTGTTTTTTTTTTTTTTTTTTTAATTTTCGATATTAAAAAAGAAATAAAATATTTAATCGAAACCGTTTAAAATTACTTCACAGAACTTTAACTAATTTTTAGATTACCCCTATTTCGTTACTATAATTTTCAGTTGCCGGCCTCCGTGGCTGAGTGGTAGCGTCTCAGCCTTTCATTTCGGAGGTCCTGGGTTCGAAACCCGGTCAGGCATGGCATTTTTTACACACGCTACAGTTCATTACTCTCATCCTCTGATGATATACCGTAACGGTGGTTCCGGAGGTTAAAAAAAAAAATAATAATAATAATAATTTTCATTGTATATTTCTAGTTATTATGTTGTTACCCACTGTCATTATCGTATATATTTCTTTTACAGTAATTACGAAATAAAATAGTTTTTAAAGTGTTTATTAAATTAGTGCTTACACTATTTCATTTTTTCAAAACATTCTAATCATTGCTTTTTTTTAAAATTCATATGTTTTTTAAATACCTGCTTATTCAAAAAGATAAATCTTAATTATTTCCAATAATTTTATTAATATATTTTTATCAGTTTTTCTTAGGTTACTTATACATATTACTTACTTATCACAATGTTCAGATTGATTACAATTTTTTATTAAAAAAAATAATAAATCCAAAGAAGAAATTAGGATTGAAGTTTTTGATTTGTAAAGAATTTAAGAGTATATGAAAGCCTCCTGTAATAATAATAACCTGTATATTATATGTATATTATTTAGCCGACGAAACAAATGCCCCAAACAACATACGGTGAATTACGAGTATATTATGTGCACGTAATCAATCTAATAACTATTTTAAAAGTTATTATTGTAAATGTATATTTAACTTCCTTATTGTAACAAAATACTGTTAGATTATTAAACATAATTCACCAAATATAATAAAAAATGTGATAGTGATCAGGAAAATATCTTCTCATTCTTTTCTTCGTAGAATTAAAATTTATCAATTTCGTCACATTTCCCTCCCTTCAAAAAGCATGACAATAATTCTCAACGGTTTCATTTATGATGATTTAATCAAATTTTTTGGTACACTTTAAATTATTATTTATTTATTTATTTATATTTGTGATACCTTTAATTATATCAGGAATATATTGCATAATTCTTTTAAATTTAGTTAATAAAGTTCAGAAAATTTAATTGGTTGTTAGTAGCGATTAGAATTTAAGGTCCTGCTCTCAAAATTTTATTTTAATTGATCATAATATGGCTTAATTTTTTGACTTTAATGATAAATAAGCAGCAGTTTAAAATGACGATAATGTCGTTGATATAATGAAAATGTCAAAAACATTTTAAAAGATCGAACTTTACACTAAATAATTTGAAAGGTAATTTTACTTCTCTACAAAATGGCTAAGTAATAAATAGTAGTTAAAATAAATCATTGGTGTAACATCACTGTAATGCTTTACCGTAGTAAGAGATGATCAAACAGATAGACCACTCCTCTTCGCAATCAACGGAATTATTTGGCTTGCAGTAAGTCTACAGACTTGTATCTTTTACCAATACTTAGCTGATTGGCCAATAAAACTTAGTACGGCACGAATTTACTCATCAGTTTACAAATTTTAATCGGTCAGTGTTTCATTTTAACCTTTGACCCCTGATTTTCTTTCTCGATAACATTCAAAATAATGTTATAGCTAAAACTAACTCTAAAGTACAAAAAAATTGCAGTCACAATAAAATTAAAACCATATATTTCTTAAACAGCTTGTCTTTCTGTTATCAGTTTTATGGTTTATTTTACTCAAAGCATTAATGATACAACCTGATTTGTCTTCCACATTTAATTTTTCAACATATTTTTAATTTTAATTAATTATGCAACAAAGCTATCAATTTATAACTTAGGAAATGCCTATTTCTAAGTTAAATGCATATTTCTAATGCCTTATTCTTCTTTTCAGAAGAATTTTTTATTTCTTATTTAAAATTTTTTATTTATTTCAAATAAATTGTCAAATCTCTTGACAAAATTTACTTCATCTACTTGGAAAAGCACATGGTGATTTTTGTTTTCCCTTTTAGAATGTTAAAATATGCGCTCAGAAATAAAAAATATATATACGAATATATGAATATACTTAAAACTTTTATATATATGACAATTGTACATATTTTAATTGTAATATGTATCTATAAAGAAAAAAAAAATTTTATAACAAACTCATTAAAGTTCATCAGCGAAATAGTTGAAGGGTTAAAAAATACTCTATACCTTATAAACACTGTTAATTTTAAAGTTTACATCTTTGCTGATTCAGACAGTTTAATGTTGAACTAAAACTTTTTTCGAATTAAAAACTTTTTCCTCTTAATAATTAATAACACCTTGCTGTACAAAAAATTATTTTTTTAGTGCAAGTATTATTTCTTGGTAGAAGAAAAACTTTTATTCCCACTATATTTTATGTATTTAAATAGGTAATTCTCTCTTTTTTCTTTCTGTGAATTAAAAATGTGTATAAAGAATTTATGAGTAATTGTAAAGAAGTTTCAACATATTATCATAATATAGACTTAATACCTAGTTCCATTAAAAACATAAAAATAATCCTGCAGCGTTATAATATTTTTCTTTTTATTTTTTAACCGATGGAAGTAAATTCATAAAATATTTTTTATAAAATCTAAATATGGCTTTGAATACTAGATCGTGGATACCGGTGTTCTTTGGTGGTTGGGTTTCAATTAACCACAGTTCTCAGGATTGGTCGACCTTAGATTGTACAAAACTGCACTTCATTCACATTCATATATATCATCCTCATTCATCCTCTGAAGTAATACCTTACGGTAGTTCCGGAGGCGAAACAGAAAAAGAAAGTATTCTTCTCGAAAATCTAAACTGCAAGTATATAACATTCACATTAAACGAAGTAATTCTGGTTTAAATTAATTCCACATAGATTATACTATTCCATATACCACTTCACCCTATGAAGACGACAACAGTTCACAACATGCTTTGTATAAATTCCTTTATATCTCATAAAAAAAGTATTGATTAATTATTTTGTACTATATATTTATAGTAAAATTATTCGTACCAAAAGTATTATCTAAAAAACAGTGATAAACAATTAAGAAATAAAAACCGGTGTTCTTTGGTGTTTGGGTTTCAATTAACCACACTTCTCAGGAGTGGTCGACCTGAGATTGTACAAGATTACATTTTATTCACATTCATACATATCATCCTCATTCATCCTGTGAAGTAACATCTTACTGTAGTTTCGTAGGCTAAACAAATAATAAGAGAGATTATATAATATGCATTCAGAGAATGAATATTACCATAAATGAATAGATTCACTAGTAACCAGTACGAAAAGACGTTTAAACGTTTTAAAGTCCTCCCCATTATACATGTTTCACTTGGGTTGTTCAGGCGCAGTTCATATCTAGAACTGAAGCGTTTTATTTCTTCCTAAACTCAGCGCAATCACTAATATTCATGAATCTTACTATTTTTCAAAACAACGGCGGTCCTCTGTTGTACATCTAACTTGTTCTGAAATCACTAAAAAATCTCGACATTTCTCTTGCTTGATTTTCCACATTCCACTATCATAAGTCCATTCGTTTTCAGAGTTAATAAATACAATAATAGGAAATTGGATAATGATTAGTGGAATTTCTTGACCTGAGATTGTACAAGATTACACTTCATTCACATTTATACATATCATCCTCATTCATCCTCTGAAGTAATACCTTACAGTAGTTCCGGAGGCTAAACGAGAAAAAAAGAGAAAAAAGAGCAAGTAGGTTATTAAAAAAAAAAAAAAAAAATTATTCAGATCTCTTTTAATATTATTAGTAGTATGATTATTTATGTTACATTATGTAACTTTTCTAATATTATTACAGTTCTTTTTTTTTAAAACGAGTTATATTGATTTTTATTATGTCTATTATTGATTTTTCTTATAAGCTTGCATGAATAATTCCAAGTGAAATAGTCACACTCGTATATAATGAAATAGACTTGTATATTGCAATTGCGATAATATTATTTTGACCTAAAAATTTAATGTTTACGAGTTTCTTTGCTTATATGAACCAGAATCAATTATATTATTTGAATATTCAAAGTATAGGGAATTCAATATTCTATAATTTATTTATAGGTTACATGAAAAGAGAACAATGATTTTGTATCACGGCAATAATAATAATAATAATATTGAATAGTTACTAACAAACGGCAAGCTACAGAATTTTGTTCAAAAGCTATTACAATAAATATGTATAAGAACGTACTAGTGTCTGCGCTTGTTTAGTTTCTCCACTGATTTATTCTACAACATATTTATAGTATTTCTTATCAAACATTATTAGGAATAATCATTTTCAATAATTTATTGTATATAAAAATGTGATAAAATATTCAGGTATAATGGATCACAAAAATAATGAAATTTTCGTTTAAATATAGGCTTATAGGTGTATAGAAATATATATATATAAATGGTCATGAAATTGGTTCTTTAAAGTGAGTGTTAGTAAAGTAAAGCGTGACTACTTCAAGTTGAAAAAAGGATAATTACTTTTCTGACAGACTAAAATCATTTTGTAAAAGCTGTTTCATAATTAACAATTCCATAGCAGTTTTATATTATATATATATATATATATATATATATTATAAATTTTATAACATTTATGTCTACTATAATAAATTACTTATCAGATTTACAACTCTTTTAAATGTTAGAATTTAAAGATTACGACTGAGTGATCGATCAATAACCTACAAATCCTTTATCATAATCTTTCATTCAATAATTGCTACAATTATGTGGGAAGTATAGCACATTGAAAAATGATAAATTTTATTTATATATTCTCTAATTATAATCATCATACAACAACATCGCATGAAAATAAACAAGAACAAAACGAAAGTAATGGAATGTAGTAGAAATAATGTAGGTGGACCACTGAACATAAAAATAGGAAGAGAAAAGATTACTAAGGTAGAAGAATTTTGTTATCTAGGAAGTAGAATTACTAAAGATGGACGAAGCAGGAGCAATATAAAATGCCGAATAGCACAGGCGAAACGAGCTTTCA
>JAAAKQ030253689.1:0-10881 GCA_010016005.3 Zanna intricata | reverse complement strand
GGTTTCAATTAACCACACTTCTCAGGAGTGGTTGACCTGAGTTTGTACAAGACTACACTTCATTCACATTCATACATTTCATCCTCATTCATCCTCTGAAGTAATACCTTACAATAGTTCCGGAGGCTAAAACAGAAAAAAGAGAGTATTCAAATCCTTAGCTCAGCCAGCGGTGGTCATTATAATTTATTTATTATTTTAACGAATTGCAATTATATTTTTTTTTAAGTAAATTAAACATCATTTGAAATAAAATGATATGAAGAATGTAAAAAAAATGGTTGCCAGCTCTCAATCAGACACAATCTCTAAGTTGCCAGGTGTAAACAGGATGTTATTGTTAACTGTTTATGTTATTGTTAACTGTTTATAAAAATACAATTCAAGAAAATTATATACTAAATTGAATTTTTTTATTTCTCTGTCACGTTAAAACATGGTTGTCTGTAATAAGAATGGCTGAAAATATTGGTTGCCATCATTTGAACTAATTACTAAAACTGATTGCCAACGTCTGTATTCGAAAATCAGAATGAACAAACTATACGTATAACAGTCGGGCTGCGTTCTTGTTTACAACATGAAGCAAAGCTTTGCATTCCTTCTCTCTCATTCACACTCATGCAGACTGAAAGTAATTAGTTCATATAATGGCAACCATTACTTGATTCTATTTTTTTTTTACAGAAAACTGTGTTATCATATGCAGAAAAAAATTAAACTTCAATTTTCTGTATAATTTTTTTGAAAAAACGCAATGAACATAAATAATTAACAATAACATATCTATTTACACTTGGCAACTTGGAAGTTGTGGCCCTGAATGAGAGATTGCAACTATTTTTTTTACATTCTTCACATCATTTTCTTTCAAAGACGTTTGATTCACTTAAAAACAATATAATCGCAATTCGCCTTAAAATAAATGAATTATAATATATTTAATTGAAGGTAATTGCGGCTAATTTTTGCTAGGCAACCCGGATGTAATATATTAAATTTTCGTTAATTATTCATTTAAATCGAGTTTAAATGAACAGATACCTGCAGAAATCAGCTACCAGATCTTGTACTATAAATACCATGGTTTATAATTTAAAAGCAAATTTATCTAAAAATTTCCTTCTCCCAGAACCACTTGTGCATAATTTAAAAACGCGTCTTACATCAGTTTTTCCTGTTATATTATCCCAAAATTATGATTATGTACATCTACAAATGTGTTATAGTTCAGAACATTGTTTCTAAGACCTACTTGATAAATACTCATTTATTAAATTAAGTCAATGAGAAAATGGCTCAAAAGTTACAATTAAAACACTCTAGGTAGACAATGAACCAGTGGCAAACAATGTAAATACAACTCCTTTGATCAAGGATCAATCGTGAGAACGATATACCATTTGTGTTATTTACATTCATATTCTACATTTTATCGAATTCATAAGAGCCTTAACTAACACTGGTAATAATCTTCTTACGTTACGACTTTTCTACAGTTATTATTTACTTACAGTTATTACTTATTTTTATTAAAACGCAGGTTTCTCGCATTTTGGGATTTATTACAAAGTTTCTTTTGTTATAAAAGAAGGATTTCTTTATTGAGATTAATTCATATTTTAATTAAGAATAAAATTTAAAAATTTAAATTATTTTTAAAATATTTAACTGATTACAGAATAAATTTAATTTAAAACTTTTTATTTTTTAAATTTTAAAATCTGTGCAAAGTTAATTAATAAGTTCTGGACAGGTTTTTTTGACATCTACCACAAAGATAAAAATTAAAATTAAAGAATATACAAGTGACAAGACAATTTTAGTTTACCGCGTTTTTTACATCAACTATTTTAAATTTATTTTATTTTTTAAATTTTAATTATATTTTATTATAATTATTACCATACAACATTAAATTATCCATAATAAAGAATGTGTATGATAAAGTACCTTACATGTTTATCAACTAAAATTATCTCAAATTGCATGTGTAATGAAAATATATGTAATAGTAAAAAATTCACCTAATAATAATAATAATAAAGTTAATAATAGTAATACTCATTTTCAATATTTCGTTTTAAAATACATTATTTTCAAAAATAATATCAATATATACCATAATTCATAACATATAATTAACACACAGTCAACAACTGTGAAGTTGGAGTATTAAGATAAGATAATAATATCAATAAAACAAGAATATTACTCAGTAAAATAATAAACTGAGGTAATATATTATTAAGTACAAAAATAATATTAATAACACAACCATGGTATAATTATCTTCCTAGAAAGAAAAGGTTGCCTTTATATAAAAAAAATCAGAAACAAAAAATTTTTTTAAAAAATCAAAAAATTATTTTAATTAAATTTTTAAAAATTCAAATACAAAAGATCAAATAATAACACAATGAAAACCCCAAATACTAGAATATCAGAAGTAGTAAGTAATATTTGAATACTTGACAATGAATACCGATGTTTTTTGGTGCTTGGGGTTCAATTGAGGTTGAGACATCACTACATGTATCAGGAATGATCGGTCTGAGTTTATTCAAGTTTACACACGTTTATAAGAATATTTACAATTACATTAAAGTCACTAACGATTTTAATTTTTGATTCGATTACAAATAAAAAGATATTAAAAAAGAACACACAATTAAATTTAGAAAAACAAAATTAGAATAAATTTCAAAAAGTATCATGATGTATTATAAAGTTAAATTTACTTTGCAAATGTTCATATTTAACAAAATTCCTAACTATAATATTATTTAATTAGGAATTGATTTCATAAAAAATTAGATTTTCTTTTTACAATTCACCAATTAAATTTCCTTTCTAATAATTCAAAGAAAATAACTTCAAGTCAAATTCATCCATCTTAACTTAAAACAACCGGAACTGAGGCAGAAAGCATTGACATCAATATTGAAACTTAAAAAGGTAAAGTATTCCTACACCAACATACATAACATTTTAATCATTTTCAGTTAAAATTCTAAGCAATTAATATAATTTAACTCCCGAAATAGTTCCGCTCTGTAATTACACGCCTCTCTACAATAAGAAGTCAGCTTATCGCAGTACTTACCGTTCAAAAAATCTATAAATAAATCACGTGACAGCTAGACTGACTCTAGCCAGCGACTCCTTAACTCGGCGTGGGTAGGGAATCGACCAACAAAATGAAAAATATTCTCTTGTTCTTTTGTATTACAAAGGAACATCACACATTTACATCTCTGTCCCACGGCTTATAATTAAGATCGATTAAGATCGACCGTACCTTTGTTTCATAATCCATTAAATTGACGATAATTTATTTACCTGGATAAGATAGCTATTCGTATGTCCCAGTTGGATTCATACTTTCTACGAGAGTAATGATATTTATTATAAAGCCCCTCCCTACAGTTCACTATAGGGAGGGGCTTTATAAAGTGTGAACTGTAAAGCTTAATACCATTTTCAATTATAATTCATTGAAACTACCACCGAAATAATAGTTCATTTCCGTGCATTTCAGTGAAAACTTTGTAACTTAGTAATTAATTTTTTCAGTAATTTATAATGGGTATGATAAAATGAAACCCCCGCTATTAAAATCACAGAAATCTCCTCTCAGTCATTTTACTGATTTGATGCAGCTCTCCAAGATTCCCTACCTAGAGCCAATCGTTTTATTTCGGTATAACTTCTACATCCTACACCCCTAACAATTTGTTTTACATATTCCAAACGTTGCCTGCCTGCTCAATTTTTCCCATCTACCTGTCCCTCCAATATCAAAGCGATTATTCCAGGATGCCTTAATATGTGGCCTATAAGTCTGTCTCTTCTCTTATCTATAATTTTCCAAACGCTTCTTGCTTCATCAATTTGCCACATCACCTATTCTTCATTTGTCACTTTATCCACCCATCTGATTTTTCATATTTCCATGTTGCACCACATTTCAAAAGTTCTAATCATTTCTTCTCGGATACTTCGATCGTCCAAGTTTCACTTCCGTCAAAAGCTACGCTCCAAAAATATACTTTTAGAAATGTTTTCCTGACGTTTAAATTAATTTTTGATGTAAGCAAATTATATTTCTGATTGAAAGCTTGATTCTCCTGTGCTACTCAGCATTTTATATCACTCCTGCTTCGCCCATCCTTAGTAATTCTACTTGCCAAATAACAAAATTCTTCTACCTCCATAATCTTTTCTCTTCCTATTTTTATAATTAGTGGTCTATCTACTTTATTTCTACTATAGTTCATTACTTTCGTTTTGTCCTTATTTTCATGCGGTAGTTCTTGCGTACGACTTCATCCATGCCATTTGCAACGATAACTAATATTAAATGTAGATGGACATCAAACTTTAAAGCTAACACTAACCATTCTTTAAATCAGACGCTTTTTCTCTTTTAATATTTCTAATGTAATAAATTTTAGTAAACTTTTCTCATTTATTTTCAGCGTTTAAAGTATATTATCAAAATAAAATTTCAACGTAACTTTACTTGATCCGTCTCAATTTTTACCTCTTACGGCTTTAACACACGTAAACATATAAGATACCGCATTTTCCTGTTTTATTAACTTTCTCTGAGAGTAATGATATTCATTATAAAGCCCCTCCCTATAGTCAACTACAGGGTTTACTTATAATTAGGGTCACTTTATAATTATAAAGTGTGAACTGTAAGGCTTAACACCATCTTCAACGATAGTTCATTGAAACTACAACCGAAATAATAATTCATTTCCGTGCATTTCAGTGAAAACTTTGCATTTTAATAAGCTACAGTACATTTAGTTTAGAGAGAAAGAAAGAAATCACTTAGTAGACCTGGCATGAGATGCTTACCATTAAGAACCGTTATGGTTTTTCGTGAGTGGCTTTTTTTATTTTTTATCTCCGTAACCACCGTTAGGTATACCTTCAGAGGATAAGATGAGTGATTTGTAGCA
Source organism: Zanna intricata (assembly GCA_010016005.3). Taxonomy (NCBI): domain Eukaryota; kingdom Metazoa; phylum Arthropoda; class Insecta; order Hemiptera; family Fulgoridae; genus Zanna; species Zanna intricata. The sequence goes on along the minus strand of JAAAKQ030253689.1, from coordinate 5,905 downwards.
TGTATGAAAATTCCATGCCTGACCGGGATTCGAACCCGGGACCTCCGGATGAAAGGCCGAGACACTACCACCCGCGCCACGGAGGCCGGCGTCATGAGTGGCTTATAATGAACGGTTATGGATAACTAACGTGGTGAATAAAACTAACGGTTTCCTACAACCATTATGCTTACAGAAATTAACAAACAATAATTTAAAAGAAATTACTAAGGTTAAATAATAATAAAAAACATGTTCAGAGAATCGAACCTGGGAGCTGCTATATTAATTATTATCTCTACCAAATGAGTAAACAATTTATTTAAATTTTTTTTTCAATTCAAAATAATTTGTGTATTTACATTTACACTTCTTCACATTACACATTTACTTCTTAGAATATATTAAAAGAAAATGTGAATGATTGTGAAATAGATTAATTCTGTTAATTATATGTATTTTCCTAATAACAGTTAACATTAAAAAAAACTGTGTATATATAAATATCTGTTCTATATTTTTTTTAAAATAATTTTCTACGTTTTCTTAACTGTTTTTAAAAATATTCACCGGTATAAAGGACTGGACAAACTGCCAAACTGTTCAAATGATAGTCTTAAAATAGATCTGTGTTTAATAAACTGAAGCTTTAAGTTGCTTTTAGTAAGAGAACGCTTGCTTGCTAGTTTGCTTGCAGTCGGGACTTAAATATAAGTTCCAATAGTCTTCCTCTAATAATATAAGAAAACATGCAGGTTAAAAAAGTATAACATCTACAAATATACTATCTGTTTCAATTTCTTCGCCAAATTTTGCTCGTTACCATAGCAACAGTACGTATACTAACAGTTAACGCTTCCATGTTTTTGATTATATTTAATTGGCAATATATAAAACAAATGTAATTATTTAAACTACAGTAATATTACATATGTATAAAATCTTAAATATAATACATACATTAAAATATACTAATACTTTAGTATTAGTATTAGTACATTTACTAAAGTATTATTACATTTTAATGTACTTTAGTACATTGAGGAAATCATCAAAAAGGTTCTCGTTTCTAATTTTAGTTGTTTTACATTTATTATACACTATACAAGAAGAAATCCCTTGTCATTCTCATCAAAAACTTGTATATTTATTTTGCCAACCACATGATAAACGCCTTACTACAGTTACAAATGAAAGATAGAATTTTTTAGCATGTGAAAAATGTCAGACCTAAAAGTGATTTAGAACTAGAACTTGTGATCTAGAACTTTTCAGATGAAAGGTACAGATGCTACCACTGCACAATAATGGTCGCCGCGGAATGACGATAATGATAATAGTGCCATTGACATTTACAGTACCTTCCCCGTTAAATTAATGGAATAATTTCAGACTTTTGCTTTTAAATATTACCGGAACTTGGAAATAAATATAGGATTATTTTTATTAATTACTATAGAACAAATAACTTCGTCCTAAAGATCATTTAACTCATTAAAATTATGTTTTATGGTAAAAGAGACCAAAGATTGAGATTTTAGTATCAAAATTTTAGAGATGTATTAAAACAAAAAGTAAAATACAAAAAAAACTCTTGCATATAAAAATACTATGTAGTTAAATATAGTTTTTAACAGACTTCAAAAAAGGAGTTTAAGTATCCGACCCGTATATTTTTTTATATGTCTGTTCGTGCATAACGTTTTTCCTATTAATCCGATTGAAAAAAATCTTGTTATAATCGATGCACCAGCTTTTTGCGGTGGTAGCATGATTTTTAAATAAATTTTTAGACGCAAAAAATTGATCTGAAAATTAAATAAACTGTTGATAGGTCATTAATGATTAACATATCGACGCCGTGAGCGAAATGTAGCACATTATGCAATCCTGTGCAAAGTTTCTCAATCTGTCTAACTCGGCAAGTGCTTTTTATCGTATAGGTAATTCAGTACTTTACGTAGATATAAATCACTAAGAGCTAAATCATCTAAGATTCTGACTGGATTTATAGCAACATAAACTTGTCCTTTTGCAAATACCTTTTTCTCCAAATCGACCACAACTCTATTAAATGTTATACCTTGCAATTTATGTACTAATACAGCTCAACTTAAAATTATAGGTAGTATAGCTTTTTCAGTTTGAAATATTGTACTTATTTCTGGTGTAATAGTTACATAACCACTCTCAACTTTCATTTTTGTATCTATTGTTTCGTCATCTAATTTTATTAACACAGATTTTGGTAACTCACTCCTTTCCAGTTTGTTCCTTGAAATCGGTTCCATTTTTATTCTTAAATAATTATTATACATATATTAGGGTCGTTCGGAAAGTTCTCGGTCTAAAACAGAGATAACGCCATACGACCAAATGACTATGATATTTGTCAGGTATGATCGTTTAGATAATGCGCAATGAAATTTCAGACGCGTTCGTTCAGTTGCTTGTTTAGTTGTTGTTTGTGGCGATCAACTAAAACAATCAAGTTTTGATATATTCTGAAAAATGGATAAAACTGATGTTTGAGATGTTACAAAGTAACTTTTAAAAAGGCTAAAAAAATTCAACTTTGACGGAACATATAAAAAAGACTTCCATTTTAAGGGATTTTTTCCTACATTATCTATGATAAAAAAAAATGTGCTGTTGACTTAAATGTGGACGTACATCCAATCAAAATGATAAACGCTGGAGGCATCAAAAAACCTCTATGACCGACAAACCGTCACATAAAACTACAATGATGTATTAAATAATCGCCAACTGAAGGTACGCGAGCATGCTGATGACATCACAAACATCTCGATTCCCTAATACTTTACACGATGTTTTATTTTTATTTTTTATGTAAAAGCCGATAGGTACCGCGTTTGTTAATTAGCGGACAACCGTTATCCAAACAGTCGGTTGGGCAGGTGAAAGTACGCCAAAGAAAGGGAAAACGATTACATCGACAAGAAAATTCATGAATATGATTTTTGGAGATTCTGGTGGTGTGGTGCTCGCAGACTACCTGAGAAAATAAAAGAGTATTATGCTTCAGTACTGGGCCGATTGAAGAGTTTTATTCAGGCTAAACGTTCACATCTGGTCAAAAAGAAAGTCCTATTTCATCAGAATAATGCGATAATGGGAAGTCATCACCATAACGATATATACGATTCGGGTTATTGCTGAAAAACGCCATCATCTGTAACTCATGAATTACAGCATGACTTCCGCTTTGAAATGCCTCAAATATAATGTATTCACCGGATCTGGATCTCAACGAATACTTTCTCTTTCCAAACTTGGAGAAATGATTTGCAGGATTAAGATTCACTTTAAATAATGAGGTCAAATCTGAGACAACCACTTATTTTGCTGAGTTGGACAAATTGAATTATGCAGAGATTACTAAAAATTGAAAGTCGTTGGTGACGACGTTGAGAAAGTAAAAATGATAAATCTTTTATTTTATTTTCAGGTCAAGAAATGCGCGCGCGTGTGTGTATGTTTGTGTTGGTGTTATGTAACCTTTATACCATGAGTATATAAATAACATTTAGAACGAGCTATTATAACTTACAAAAAATATTTATTAAATGTATGATAAAATAGAGATTTATAAAAACAGTCTGCAAATCTTTTAAAGCTCTACATATTATAACAGTTTTTTCTATTATTAATTCAGAGTAGCAATAATGAAAAGTAGGCAAACAAACTTTTAACGAGATTTACTTAATTATGTCTGTGTAGAAGATACAGAACAAGTATATTTGTGTCCATACAACAAAGATATTTAAATATAAAACATCTTACCTAAAGCCAGTGTTCATGGAGAAGTAATTACATGAGTATCATATACAGGAAGCTTAAATAACTCTTAATTGAAAAATGATTTTACTCAATTTAAGAATTCCTTTCTTTCTCCCTATCATAAATAAGATAGGTAGTTGTTAGTTTAGAATGGAATAAGTCGGAGGTTTTAGGTTTAACTTCTAGTTCACTATGTTTTCTCAGCTGAATTACCAGGATATGATGTAACTAATAAAGAAATAGAGAATATTAAAAAATAAGGATTAAAAGTTACGAGGTAAAGTCAAAGGTAAAGGGAAATTTTTATTCCCCTTCCAATTTACATGTCATGCAACACTGACTGTTCTGCTATAAATCCTAATCTCATATTATCTCTTTGTTTGAAATATTGTATTTCATCGTTAGTTGTTTGTAATCGTATTTAAAAAGAGTACTCCTTTGTTTGATTGCCCAAGAGAGAAATGCAAACAGCAATAATTTTCTCTTTTTTTTAGAAGTAATAAAATCAGAATATTATTTGCAACAGTAATCAATATAAACGTTGTTTAATTGTAGGCAAAATTTAGGGATGGACTGATCGCTTTAATAAAAATTATGGTCATCCTGTGAAGACTAGTGGAAAGTTAGGCTTTCTGCTTCAAAAAATAATGGCAATACGAACCGTCAAAACAATTGATTTACAAAAATCGAGCCACAGACAAAAAAGTGAAACTACTTATTTTTCTGTTAACCAGAACAAATTTTTAGGATGTAGATTTCTTCCTTCAACAAACCAAAGATGAACTTTATGATAGACTTTAAAAAAAACTTTAATTTCAGTAACTAGATATAAAAATATAGGGACATCTTCTTTTTAGTTTTAAATATTTTGTTACACAACAAACCTCAAACATTATAAAGAAAAATAAAATAATAATAACCCAGGAGAGGTCTAACTTGTTCCAGGTAACAAGATTACCCTTACACTGCACTACATATATAACTACGTCAGGCCTGTCAAACCGGTAGCTTTAAAAGAACATTTACTTATAAAACACCTATTTTACACTCAGATCCGGCAGTAGCCGGAAAACTGGTGGGAGAAAAAAATAATAACAAATCAACCTCTTATTACAAAAACAAAATTTCAACTCGAAAGTTTTAAGTTTTAACACAATCATAAAGTAATTCACAAAAATTTAACTGAATAATTTTTAAACTTTTTTATCCGTTTTTGTAAAAATATTAAACATAATATTTTGGAAAATGTAACTTATAAGCGAAATATAACATATGTGTTTGTTTAACTTCCTATACAGAATATATCACGAAATTATCTCGGGACTTTCATAAAGCTATTCTACTCGTGAAAATATTGGAAAAAGTTTGTATAAACTGCGAGTAACGACTAGTCAAAATTTCGCTCGGATTTCAACTATCCCGGTGAAATAAGGTCATGCTGCAATTTTTAGGACATTAATTAAAGAGCAGAATTAAAGATTTCGTATGGTTTTTAACCTAGAAATCAAATAAAATAGATCCCAGAACTGTATCTACAGTAGTTTTGAAAAATCTGAGATGAAAACCAATAAAATGAGGTAAAAAAAATTCTGTTTTTTATCTTGGCGTAAAATAATTCTCTTAAAATGGTAATAAACACATAAAACGTTTAAATGAAGCTTGTAGAGAATTTAATTTTGAACAAAATGGTATATGATAAGTTGATTAAAACAACGAAAATTTAGAAGAATTCGAATTTTATTTAGAAACATAACACTAGACTAGAGAAGTGAATTACACATACCAGTTTATAACACATATGAACGATCTGTCCAACATGACATTATTGTATTACACTTTGTGTATTTGCTTGACTGTGTTAAAGCTAAAAGCGTTTGACTTGAATTTTGTCGACGAGAAGTTTATTTTTATTGTTACTAATAGTTTTATACTATTCTAAAACCGATTATTGCTATTTGTTAAAATACGAGGGTAAGTCAATATTTATCCGCAATTTAGTTATATTTTTGGTCATGTTGGTAGCACTGGGCGTTTTGCGTCGATGACGCTTGCTTTGTTTATTTTTTGTTATGTCTATGCAAGTTTCAAGCTGCTAGGTTAGTTTCGTTATCGCTGTCGTGCT
>JAAAKQ030253678.1:0-10881 GCA_010016005.3 Zanna intricata | reverse complement strand
AACAGAACAGCAGGGTTAAATATTTATTCTAAATGTAAATAATCATGAAAAAACACAAAATAAAAACATTTTTAGATTAAAATTATAAATTTAATTCTAATAAGTAACAAAAAAAATTAATACATCACAAATATGGGAATTCCCTAAAATTTATTATTTTATTATTATTATTATTATTATTATTACTTTTATGTTACAGGTTGCTGATTATTATATCCCTGAAGTGGATGTCAGAGTCTATATGGTCATTTTGCTTATTCCACTAATTTTAATTAACTGGGTTAGAAATTTAAAATATTTAGCTCCATTCAGCTCAATCGCAAATGTTTTTACAGTTGTTAGTTTTGCTATTACAGCATACTATGTCTTTACTGATTTGCCACCACTTTCAGAAAGATCAGCTGTTGCCAGTTTTAGAGGAATGCCTCTTTTCTTTGGTACAGTTCTATTTGCTATGGAAGCAATCGGTGTGGTAAGTTTTTTTTACATATAATATAATCAGTGTGCTAACTATTTATTACATATAATTAAGATATAACAGAATGTTTTTTGAAAACATTTAAAGCCAAACATACATTTAGTTTAGTTTACTAGCATCCCCAAATAAGAATATCTCTTTGAAAATATATCTTATTATTCTAATTATCTAAATGTATCTTAGTTCTTATTACTTATCTCTTTAATATCTCTTTGAATAATATCACTTTGCCTACTAATTTCTCTACAGAAAAAAATTTTTTTTTTTCTATAAAAAAAACATAATTTAGTAGTAACATCTCTACTTTTTATGTGGAAAGTACTGGGTTCAGATCCCAGACAGATGGCATTTTTTTCACACACTACAAAACTTACTTTTCATCATAAAAGTTACAGTATCACTAATTGGACATAGGGGTTTAGTTAATTGACTAGCAATAAATAAATTTCTTGTAATTGTTATCAAACTTCATCGTCAAGAATATGTGTTATGATTGTGTTTCTGTTTGCAGTTTAGAGATGACACATTTTTTTTTTTTCAGGTAATGCCACTTGAAAATGAAATGAAAGATCCAAAATCATTCGGTAGTCCATTTGGAGTTCTAAACTGTGCTTTGATACCAATAACAATTTTATATACAATTGTTGGTTTCTTTGGATACTTGAAATATGGTCATAAAGCAGAAGGCAGTATCACTCTCAATTTACCTTCTGATGAAATGTAAGTTAATAGCTAATTTCTAATTTAATGAAAAATTTTATATTTAAATACCACCATAAATATTACAGACTATTTCAAAAAGGATGTAAATTAAATTTTAAATTTTTTACTATATAAATTGCAGATTACAAAAATATTCTTATTACATTTACCTTAAATTTCATGAGAAATGATAAAATTATTCACTATGAAGATTTTTACTTGTATTAAATCTGCAGCAAATTAGCATAAGTTTTTTAAAAACCTTCTATGCTTTTCTTACTTTATTGTTAATTTTAATTTTATGAATTGTGAGAGGTAAGTTCTGATAAACTGCGCTCTTTAAATATCCCTAAAGAAAAAAAGTATGGTGATATAAGATCTGTAAAGCTGGAAAGGTGAAGTTTTTGTAATCAAAACAGTGACCATCATATTATTAGCATTAAGTTAGGTAACAGTCAGGAACAGTCTTCCTGAAAATAACATTCTTATACATTTTCTTTTATTAGTACAATAAACTATGATTAAATTATAATAAACTTAACTTCCACACAGTTTTAAGAAATAGATAAATGACCTATTACATGAAACTATGAGATAACATATCAATTGCCAATTTTATAATTTAATTACTGATTTTGAAAAGGGTAAAGATTTTCAACGCTTCATAGTTGGCTCTGCTGACTGGTCACATAGATAAATAAATAAGACCAGGGTTTCATTCTTTAAGTAAACACTATTTAGTTAATCTCTTTTTCATCAAAAATCATGTGGTGAATGTTTTTCATTCTTTCAATTTATGAATAACACCAGTGATATACTTGTAAATATGATTTTTTAATTTTTTTGTAACTCTTAAAGCATAGCAGTTGATTGACCAGTTGGTGAGAATAACCTTTTAAAAATTTTTTTAGATGATCAAGTTAAGTATTTTTTCACATTTTCATGAACTATCATGGTTAAGATGGTCATCCTGGGCTTTTTGTATTCTTTACACTCTAGTCTCATGAAATTTATACATCAAATGTATTCCTGTTGATTTATTAAGAACTGCAAACTAGAAAAATTTCAACTGGCTGAAGATTATCTTCCACTCATTTGAAAGATTCAGACAAGAAACAATTTTCTGCAACAAAAACATGTTTATCCTTAAAAAATATTAAGTCAGTACAAAGGGACAGATATTGAATTAATTAATGGTAATACATGACAAAAGTATTTTTAACCTCAAGGTTCAACCAACTCTGAATAAAATACTGCTATTGACATAGTAAATTTTATTAGAATCTAACCGACTGCAATAAAATTGATATTTAGTAGATTCTTGCTATTTGCATATTTTGAAACCATATTTACGTGGATTGATATATTTTGAAAACATTGCTTTCAAATGTTTTGCTCAAAATATAAATAAATAAATATATATATTTAAAATAAGATTCTCTTTTTCTGAAATATAAATGGAATTATGAGTAATATTAACAATTGTGTACTTTTTTCAGATTAGCACAGTCTGTCAAACTTATGTTGGCGATTTCTATTTTTATAACACATGCATTAGCATGCTATGTTGCATTTGATATTACATGGAATCAGTATATGAGTCAGAGGATTGAAGGGAAAAGGTTATTGTGGGAGTACATAGTGAGAACTGTTCTAGTCCTAGTTACTTGTAAGTATTACCCTTTATAAATGTTGGATCATGAAGGAATAATAGAGACAAATGCATTGAATGTATGCATGTTTATAAAATAGTTACCATTAAATACTCTCTTTTTTTCTGCTTAGCCTTCCAAACTACCATAAGGTATTACTTCAGAGGATGAATGAGAATGATATGAATGTTAATGAAGTGTAGTCTTGTACAATCTCAGGTCGACTACTCCTGAGAAGTGTAGTTAATTGAAACCCAACGACCAAAGAACACTGGTATCCACGATCTAGCATTCAAATCCGTGTAAAAATAACTATCCTTACTAGGATTTGAACCTTAGAACTCTCGACTTCAAAATCAGCTGATTTTCAATGTTGCGTTAAACCACTATATCAGCCCAGTGGGCACCATTAAATTCTGATTATATCCCCTATATACTGGGGTATACTGATTATATCTTCTCCAATTCATATTAGTTTTGTACTTAGTTAATTTTTGGCTTTTTGTATTTTAGTCACTTCTGTATAAAAAATTTTATTATGATTGTATGAGAATGTATTGAAGAGTTCTCAACTTGACCATAAAGGATATGACCTGAACAATAAAACTTACATGCTGCTTCACATATTTACAAAAAATGTACAATACCAAATACTTTTTTTTCTTATTGCTTTAAGACCTCTTTGTCTTCATTATTTACCCGCCTAATTTTCAGTGTCCTTCAGCAACACCTGATTGAAAAGGCCTCTGCCCATCTTTTTGCTTTCCCTACTATTCAAGTTTCAGTACCATAAAGTGCTATATTCCATAAAAATATTTTTAAAATTTATTTCTAATTGTATATATTTTCTTGATTATTAATAAATTGACTTTTTGTTTGAAAGAAGTCAGTATTCTACAATTTTTAACTAATTTTAGAAGTTGAATTAATCTGACAAAACATTTAAAGGAAATAGAAAACATAAACTATCAAAAAGAATTTTTATGAAAATTTATTCTAATTAAATCAAAGTATGGAATTCACTTATTAGATTCTTTTTTTGTAGTTATTCATCTTACTGGATTTTTTTGAGAAAAATTGTAGCTACTTTTTTATTAGATGATTGATCAACTCATAAGCTTAAAGCTTGAATGGAAATATGATTTATAATATTTAAAATAGACGAAAAATGTTAACCTAAACCTTCTGGATAAAAGATAAATAATAATACATTCCATCATAGAGTTTACCTAAAAATATTGATGAAATATTTATTAATTTATATGAAAATATTGATTTGATATTGGTAACGAAGTAAGTAATCCAATGAACATTTAATGTAAACAAAAAGGTGGTGTGACAGATAAGATGTTTAAAAATTTAGAAACTATTGAATATACCAGATCTTTATTGTGTAATTAATTAATGTACAAAAGAAGAGATGGAGAGCAGTTCAATCTTAATATACTTAGTAATCACAAATTTCAATCTGATTCCTGGGCAGAGTGAAATAAAACCATACTGAGATTCTAGGAACCCAAATTAAGGGATAAACTTGATGTTTCTTTATGGGTTTTGAGATGACAAATTGAATAAAACAGATTCCAGAAATGTAACCAGAAAAATGTTGTCTAAAAACAAATTTTTTATTGTAAACTTTGTTAACTGTATTAATAACATTTTTATTTTTTAAATATGTATCAATTGTATGTTAACTTTATTTTCTGTACTTGATAACATTTAAAAGTTTTCATGTGGTAAGTGTTAATAATAAAATCAAATTTGTTGTGTTTGTTTTTTACTGGTCTATTTTACACCAATCTTCACAGAATTAAATTATCTACGAGTTTTGATAATAATAAAAGACAAATTAATTAGTCTTTTAACAAAGTTTTTATATTACAAGCATAAAAAAAAAGTGTTTTCAGACTGCATATTTTTCTGTTTTACATTAAATATTATGAAAACTTCTGTAGTCATGTACTGGAACCGATTTTATTCAATTTTTCAAAAATCATTAGAAACCATAAAGTTTATCCCTTAATTTGGGTTCCTAGAATTTCAGTATGGTTTTATTTTGCCCTTTGCCCAGGAATCAGGTTGAAATGTTAATTAATTAATCCAGTTTGTATCTCTCCAGTATAAAAATCGACAGTGAAAAGTTTTCCTGATACATGTTACAATTTTTGTTTATGCAGATATGATAAGAAGTAAAAAGAAAAATGTTCAGTAACTGAAAATTGAGAAGCTTAGAAGTAATAAACAAATTGATGTAAAAACTAAGAGGCTGAGGAATAGATTGAACAAATGATGATTCATCATTTGTCTTAATGTTGCAGAAAGGCAATGAGAACCATTGAAACTCATTTTCTTGATTTTGCCACAATAATGAGATGTCTATGAATCATTTTAATGCAGTGCAATGACATATACAAACTTTTTTAAATGTATTAATTAATAAATAAATGCTGTAAATATTGTTTTTTCAACTTGCCCTTACACAAACAGTTAAAAATGTTCATTAGGCACTTTTTGTATATAACATCATTCAGAAAATTCTAGAATTTAATTGATCCCTCTGCACTAAAGCCAAGTTTTACTGAATATTTACTCATTTTTGCATCCAATGCACAGTCCACCAACTAAATAATGAGACAGATATTGACTGAAATATAACCAAAACAATTATTTTGTTTTATTATTTAACAGTTGTATTTTAATTATTTATAATAATTGCATCCATTTTATTTTGTTTCAGTTGGATTTGCTGTAGCTATTCCAAATTTGGAGTTGTTCATTTCACTTGTTGGTGCTCTTTGTCTTTCAACGACAGGCTTATCATTGCCTGCTGTTATGCAAATGTTAACATATTGGGACTACTATAAAGGCCTAGGATTTTTCTTATTTTTGTCCAAAAATATAACAATAATATTAATTTCCTTTCTTGGATTTATTATCGGAGGTTCAACCAGTGTGCATGAAATAATTCAAAAGTTTTTCTATTGAAATCAAAAACTTTTTATTGAAATAAAGAACTTTTACTGCCTGAGAAACAGTAAAAGTTTTATTTTTTCTGTTGTATTAAAAAAAATCAGTTTTTTTAAAAGAATTCATTATTTGAATTCTTAGAAAAAACACTGATGGTATAATATGGAACATATTGTTCCAGAATTTTTAGCATTAATTTTTGTTATTTTACTTCATTTTTAATTATAAAAAATAGGTAAAAATCTTATACGATTCGTGATATTTATAGAATGTGTAAATAGAAATTTTGTTTTTAGATTTGATTTGTAAAATAATTTTTATTAACAAAAACCTTTATGTATATATATATATATACATATATATATATATATATTTTATTATACTGATGAGGAAATTTATAAAAATTATTGAATTTTTTCATATTTAAAAAAAAAAAAAATCAAAAATCAATGATTATAAGAATTCTGTAAAAAAAATGTTACTTATATATTTTTAAAATAATGGTTGAAATTAATAAATTATGGACTGACTAAAATATTACTATTCTCAAAATAATGGAAATGAATTCAAAGTAAACGTTATATGTTTGCTTTTTGACAAGAAAAAATATGATTAAAAAGTTTTATCAAATAAAAATATAACAACTATAAATTTGAGTGATATTAATTGTAAGATATGTGATAGGTTACTTTTATAATATTTATTATTTAGTTTATTTTTTTTTTAATTCTACATTTTTTCCTCGTTTATTAAAAACTGAAATATTTTAATATTGATAACTAAAATAAATTTAAATTAATAGTTTTATGAAATTAATTTTTTTGGAAGAGTAAAATAGCACATGAAAATACATGTTGTGTATTACTTAGTAATATTTGAAACATTGTATGAGAAATTTAGATGCACACTTAGAAACATTGTTTAATTTTAAATATTTCAGTCAAGTAATTTTTTTTTTTTTAATTATATTTACATAGTTTTATGTATTTATCAGTTAGAGGTCTTGTAAGTACAAATTCTGCTTAATTTATGTTGACATTACTGATCTATTTTAGATTAGTAAAGGCAAGTTGTAAATTGGTTGAAGAAGTTTAGATAATGTCTCTTTGGTAAACTTTTTAAACTGAGTTAAGATAAAGTATGGAATACTATTTGAAAATATATAGTATATTTAATTTTGTTATATGTATAGACTGAATTCTTCATACTTGCTTGAGGAGATTAATAAAATATATTATGGGTAAGCATATTTACCTGTGGACATGTAAAATTATATTATTAATATAATTTGACTGAACTAATTACTTTTTCTTTTTTTTTTTATTAAATCTGAATATATCAATCTTAAATAATTAAATAGTAATTATTTATTAAATTTTAATAATTTTGACTTGAAATTAGCAATCTTTATTGATTTGATATGGCTTTATTGATATGTAAACGGCTGTTTACATAGTAGAGATGGCCATCTTTACTGTTTGTACTTGCATATGTTCAGTTCACTGATTACAATGCTATTGTAAACTTTGAAACATAATTAAAATCTTATCTAAGTTGCTACTCTTTATAACTGTTAAAAATGAGAATTTTTTTGTAAAACTTCATTCGGAATTTTCTGATTACTTCTATCTTTTATTTAATTTTTTTTTTAAATATGATAAAATGTATCTTTTTGATTTTGATTTTTTTAACAAAATGTATTACTTTTCTAGTACCTGTTTGTTAATAAGCTGAGTGATTGTAAAGAGTATTTTTACATTAAAGAATGATGAAGGATTTTTTTAAAAAGAAAATTAAATGGTGTAAATGTAATTTTTTTTTCATCTTCCAATTTTATAAAAAAAAAAATGACATTCAGCTTTGTCCACCTTCTTCAAAGAGTGTGCATACTTGCAATTTTTTTGTGATAGAATCTATCTGAAATTAAAATTCAGGTAAAAGTAATTGTATCTCTTTCAACAAGTTTATTAAAGGTCCAATATGGCATTCATAGATAAAAAAGATATGAGAAGAAACAGCTGACAGATAATAAATTAGATTGTCATAAACATTTATTTTGTTTGTTTTTAGTCTTAATGAACCTTAAAAATACTCTACAATAGTTGCATAATTAGTCCGCATACCTACACTCCAATTTTATTTTTACTTGACTGAAGAACTAAGGTAATTTGTTTGAGAAGCTAGTCAAACAATATATTCTAGTTTGTAATGAGAAAATGATTTTTAAATAACTAACATGATATCTGACTTCCTCACAATAATTTATTTAACCAAAAACTTTAATTACACTTAAAAAAATCCAAACAAAAACAATTTAAACTTTCGTGCAGTTACAATAGCAGTATCATTGAGTGTAACATACTTTGATATATACTGAGCCCTTCATCTGATCCCTCATCTTGCTTATATACTGTCTGTTGTACTTCTAGAAAACACTACAAAAATCTATTTGCTTCTATTATTAATTTTTACTCTATTTATAAATACAATTTATTCCAGACAAAATAAATAACTACATTAATTATAAAACTAAACTTTGTCAATGCAAATTGCCAAACAAAAATTCATTCTTCTATAAAAATATTAATACAAACAAAGATTCAACCTTACTGATTGTTGTAGGTTCCATAACTTTACGGCAGATTCGAAAGGACATGATTTTACACAACAAAGACTGAAGTATTTTAATATTATTAATATAAAAATGAAATATTATTAAATATTTTTAACACAGAAATTTAAGAATGATTATTACTTAACTATTTTATTTATTTATTTTGTGAACTTCAATATATATGGGGAGTTATAATAATTTTGGTAAAAACCTTTGTACTACTACAAGTTTAGTCATGAATATGTATATATTTATAACTGTAATTTCAGAATGGTTACCCCCAATTTGCATGATACATATCTATTAATCCATTCCAATTGTACAAATGACATTAGGTGTAAGGTTAATTAAAAAATGAAAGTTTTTTTTCAAACTAAAATAATTTTAAAATCAAAAAAGTGGCTATGTTACAAAGTAGTTTAAAAGAAAATTTCAATAAAATATAAATCACAGAGTTAACATATATTTATTAGTATAGTACAGTAGACCATCTATTTATATTCAAAAGCTTGCAACAACTCGTTTACTCTCTTATGTATAATTTTTCCATTTTGCAGATAATTAGAAGTACAAATCTATAAAGTTATTTCTAAGGGTATTTCTATGAAAAGTAGGCAAAACTTATTTTGATACAAATCCCTAAAAGATTAAATAAAATGAGGATTAAAATTAGTACAAAAACTGACAAAGCTGGAAGCTTCAAACATGATGGGGGTAATTAGCTTGGTGGTTATCTCTGCAAAGGAAATATTTTTCACTCCTCCTAAGGAGAAAAATCCGATCTGGACACCACAGACTTCCTTGTACGCCTATTAAATTACATATACACATTTTTTTTTTTTTTTTTAATGAAAAGCACATAGTTTTATTTCATTAATAAATTCTGATTTTTTTTTTTTTATTGTTATTAATGAATTATTATTTACGGTAATTTTTTTTTACAATCAGAGAGAAATTAATAATTATTAATAAATCAATATACTTAAATTAGAAAAAAAATTGAAAAAAAAGAGGTCAAGTCTGATTCGAACCGATGTATTTTCTCCTTAAAAGATCCAAATATTTTATTAATTCAAATTTTACATGGCTATAACTCTGGAACCAATGAAAATAAGTATCTCTTATTGTTGAAAAGCTTTCAATGAGGACTCATTACTGTAGTTTAACATTAGTTTTTTGCAGTGGAAAAATATAAATATTACACATTTATTATGACAATGTGACAATATAGCTACCAAACATACATTATATTTCCCCTTCCCACAACTAGATACTCGAAAAAACATTAACTATAATTCTAATACCGATTGGTATTCACGAATTTCTAGTCAAATTCATATATTAAAATTTCATATACTGGGAAAACGAAAATTCAAAAGTATATTTTCAAAATATTGTAAAGCTGGTTTTCGAATAAGACAATTAGTTTCGTTATTGTTACCGACCCATCAAAAAATAAGATTATATATCTCAATCCTGGTAGTCCTGTTTTATAAACGCACAGAGACTAGCGATCACTCAGTCGGATTGTGGTATGGCATAAATGATCAGTTTTCGGAGAAGGTTTCAGATCTCTCGCGATTATTGGATAAAAGCTAAATACATCGTATTTACTTATATTGGTGTATCATTGCGTCAAATCAATAACATTTACTTTTTTTAATTAACCTCTTGTATATTGACATCCATTCCTTCCATATGAACAATAAAAATTTAATAATTGTATGTGCAGTTTGATTATTTCAACTGTTAAAAAAAAAATATGTTAAATGAATTATAAACTTGTAAATTTAATTCTAATTTCAGAGAAAAAACATATCCCGTTACCGAAAGTACTAAATATAACGCTGTTGCATTTAAAAATACATAAAATTCAAACGTTACATTATTGACTACCTACAGTTTCTTTTTTCTTTTTTTTTTTACAGCTCTATAGTAATGTATTTTTTCACTTATTAACTGAAAACATACAATGTATATATATATATACAATAAATTTACAGACGTACCCGTACATAAATATTGAATCATAAATGGATTTGGATTGGTTAACAAATATTTTTGGCATGTCTATAGGATAAAGTAATGGTGATGATATTTCCATCTCTTTGGTTTGGTCACTATTAATTGTATTATGCAAGGTTATCTGTCTTTGTCTCTGATGAAATGCAAAGTTTGACGATTGTGTATCATAAAGAGTACAGGGATGGTCGGAATTTTATTGGGCAAAATTTTTTCTATCCTAATTGATACGTTTTATTCACAAATTATGATTAGTTAAAAAAAGTGATTATATTAGATGGAATTTACTGCCTATTTATCGGTCAGTTCCTTTTACAGTAAGATTGTGATTGGCGCGTGGTTTTTTTTTTTTTTTTTTTTTTTTTTTTATGTTTAACCTCTGGAACCACCATTAAGGTATATCTTCAGAGGATGAGATGAATGAATTGTAGCGTGTGTGAAAAATG
>JAAAKQ030253667.1:0-10881 GCA_010016005.3 Zanna intricata | reverse complement strand
AAGTTCCTTAAGAAATTTTAATTAAACTGTAAATATTTATGTGTGTAATGTGTAAATATATCTATTAATGAAATTAAGATACTAAAATCTGAATACCAGAATTTTTGTGTACAGTCAGAATTGAAAAATTATTATTATTTTTTTATATATTTAATTAAAATTTTTAATCTTTTATTTTTCAAAATAAAAATTTATTTGTTAATATTGCAGAAGCTTGTAATAAATCCTGTTATTGTGGAAAAAACCAATCACAGGAAATGTAAAACAAAGTGATAAAAGTATAAAAATGAATGCAGAAAAATGACGTAGACTGATATCAAGCATGAGATATAACAATCTTTTAAAATCTTTTCTTTTTATTTGTTTTGAAATAATTATCTTGATTTTCACACAATAATATTTTAAACATTAGAATATGTAATGCATTATATATCATTACAATTGTATATCATTATATTTTATGTGTTAATTATATATCATTATGTATATTATATATCATATGTTATTATATCATATTATATGATTATATATCATTACAATTCAACAATACAATAAAAAATGAAGAAAAATATCTTAAAATCATCTATGCAGACAATGCAATATTTTGCTTAAAAATTCTGCCATTTGTGTTGTTTGGAAAAACTACCTACAGAACTATTACGGGAATTTCATATACATTATAAAAATATCAAAATTGCTACATTCATAAGTGAATATTAAGGCCATGTAAAAAATTTCATATGATTATAATTAATTACCGTCTACTTTTTTTTTAAGGTTTATTATAAATATAAAATAAAGAAATATGATTTGAAAGACTGTCAAACATATTTTTATCAACTTATATATACTTCTTTCAGTTCTTTATGATTCAAAGTAGAGAACAATTGAAAAAAAACTTTGGTGAATCTTGGATTATTCTTTCTTTTATTCTACACCTCTTATTACTATTTCTTTTATTATTCTGTTAATAAATATATTGATGTAACGATAATATCAGACAGTACTTTGTGTATGTATATTTCTGTTGTAAGCAGGAATTCTTCATTCAAAAAAATGTTATAATTTTTTTGTAATTTTTTATTACAATTGCATTTATTGCATAACATGGAATCAGTTTATTAAATGTCAAAAATCTGTTTATTGTACTAAAAACCAAGATTGACCCAACATAGGTAAGCACACGTGGTTTTATTTAATTTTTCAATATTTGCTATAGATAAAGTTAAATGTTCTCATACGTTCTCGATAAACTAATTTTGAATTTTTTCTTTGCAATTTAACACTGAAATTGATTTCATGATAATTTATCTATTTCTTTTGAAACTTTTACAAATACCATAAATACATTATCAGAAACTTTTTTTAAAATTTCTAACAAATCAATAGCATTAATTTTCTTCATTGTTTTAATTTTATTGTGTTTGAGCTGTTGAACTCATTATGAATTAGCGACTAAATATTTTTATTTCCCAACAAACTAGAATTACGTGTACCTATGTCTACTGAATTTGCATTATTTTTATAAATTTACCCAAAGATAATTTTTGACTTTATATGCAGATTAACTGCATATGACTTTCAGTTCATAACTGCCAAATTTTAGAAAAAAAGTTAGGTAAAACATTTCTTATATTTTAATAAAATGGTAATGAATAAAAATTGATTAAACATTTGAGCATATTGTTAATAGAAACAAATTGGGAAAATAATAACATTAATAATAGTGGACTTTATGAAAAATATAAAAATCTTCTTAATCTTCTCCAAAAGACCATCATATTTAGTTTTACTTTGTAGTAAAAAAGATACAGATTAAATATAAAAAAAAAAAGTGCTTATATTACTGAAGGAATTTCTTAACACGTATCCACTGGCTATGTGTTAAGAAATCTCCATGAAATGCATTAATTTGTCTGTTTATTTTGAAAATTACAAATGAATGTATGCAATATGAATTAAAGTATTTATGTTGTAGGTGTCATTATGTAATTACTTATTCGAGTTGGATATCATTAGCTGAGTTCATATATAACTGAATTCTTCATTCGTTCGTCATTCAGTAAATACTGAAGCATTATTAAAATGATTGTTTATCATAATTTCCTAACAATTCAACCAATAATTTACAGAATTTGAAGACTCAGTAGAATTGCTATGGCCATAAAAAAAGTTTATTACATCTGAGTAGCAAGAAACATCAACTAAAAAACAACAATAACCGTTTTGTCTAACCAGTTTTCTTTTTCTTTGTTTATTTTAACTTTGCTTATTTAATGTTTGTTTAGGGAATGTTTAATCCTGGTATGTCTAGTTGTTTTAGAGCGAGTTGGAGAAAACTGTGATTTTTCTCATATCAATTCTTCAATTTAGAAGATGAATTAATTTACATTAGAATCCCCCAAATCATTTATTTTTCCTTTTAAGAAATATACAAACACAGTAAGTATAATTTTACAGTCATACATCCTAATAACCAAGTCATTGGTTCATGGTTCTGTGTTTTTTGGTATTGAATGCATATTTTTATTTTAAATGTCAATGCAGGAATTAGTGTTGCTGGTCATTACTTTGATACTATATTAAATTATTCTCTAATATTGCTAGTGTTAAATGGTCTCCGTAGTAAAATTATAATAATTTTTATTTAATAAAGATAAACCTGATACACAAATCTGTGAATTGAAACCCACTGGTTAAGAATATGAAATACAAGCAGTACTATAACAAGAAGCAACTATTGAACTGATTACAGTGGTCTAATATTATTTGTAGCTGTAGAGGGGAAAACATTCTAACAGATAATCAGCAGAGGAGTTAGTGACTTGATTTGGTCTTAGTAGAAACCACTTACTATTAGCTAGTAATGTTTTTGGGCAGTAAATCAGAAGTAATCATAGTACTGTGCATAAAATTTGTACAAATTACTTGTGCGTATTTACCGTTTTAAATTATTCTCTTACTTTAGACCTGCTGCTATAAAAATTTTTCTATCACGTTATTTTTCCTTTTGTAACGTTTTCCTATTTGGACATGTAAACACTTATGTTACTTACAAGAAAGTTTATGCTTATGTTACTTTCAAGAAAGCTTTGGCCCTGCTTAAAATAATATTTTTTTCTCATTTAATCAGTTATATTTCCTTAATAGCTTGTGTCTGTATTTAATGGCATTAATTCCTTTTTAAAATACTTTTTCCCAACTTTAATCTGCTATTGTGAATCTCCTAGTGAAGATTTTAAAGTATCACTTTTTCAATGATCCAGTTAATTTAAAAGATCAATTACCATGGAGGAAAATAAAGATGCCTCTGATATTAAAATTTTAAAAGTTTATCGACAGTTTAAATTTGAACATTCATTTAATTATTTTGTGATCAAGCAATGTAGTTTTCAAGATAGCGATAATAAAATTTTGAAGATTAGAAAAACATAATGCTAATCAGCTGTTACTGTTAAGTGAGTGTAGAGCTTTACCAATATCTAAATATTTTGAAAATTTTGAATAAAGACCGGCACTAATTATAAAGATATTAATCTAGGGAAAAGTATGAAAATTAATGAGATCAGTTACCAACTCATTCCACATACCAAACATTTTAATACTTGTCTCTGTATCTTTAGGTGTTAAATATTTGGTATTAGCAGCCTAAATGTTGATTTTAATTTAGTACAATCTTGCAAAAGTAGAATTGTACAAGTGTTTTAAACTTTTAGTAGGTTTTTGGACTCTCTTTTTTTACATAAGTTTATTAAACATACTTACTCTTTTGTTCTTTAAGCTCAAGAATTTTAAAACCCATACTCACTATTTCCTTATTGTAGGCCATAAACTGCCACACAAATTAAAATTATTAAACAAGATTATTCTGAGACTAGTAACACATTAAAACAAATGTTTAATCCAGTTTCAAAATTATTTTTATTTAAATGCATACAAATTAAATTACATTTGTTATGCAATCAAAATAAACATCTAAACTGTACCTTACATTTGGAACTCTACTAATATTTTTGAAATCCTCTTTTCAAGTAATTTTATTAAATACTCTTATCTATGAATTATTTAAATTTTGGTTTTCTGTTACGGTTAAAAACAGCATCTTTGATTCTTGTTAATGACTTTAAATTCATTACTTGTCACTCATATAATTCAGATAAACTATTTGAGACCTGTTTCATGAGAAAAGGAACAATCATTCTAAAATTAAAACTACAACTTGAAATTAAATTACTGGAAATACACACTAACGTAAAGCTGCTGAGAAAACAGTCTTTCTACAGTTAGGAAGAAATTTAAAATTATAAAAATTAGCTGATGTAGAATGGTTGTTGGAGGTCATCAAGATAGCCCCAATAAAAAATAGACTTAATGTATGTCTGCTCAATTACTTGTCAGTCAATTAATTCTTCTCTTCATTCTCACAATCATTTCATGAATCTGATTTTTTTTACTAAAGTTGCAAAGAAAGTTATTGTGCTTTGATTTAAACTTTGTCAGGAAAATTCATTAGACAAAGCTACATTCTTCGGAAGTAAAATAAGCCAGGTAAAGCTATCTCTTTATCTGTTTAGCCTCCAGAACTACTGTAAGGTATTACTTCAGAGGATGAGTGAGGATGATATGTAAGAATGTGAATGTCTTGTACTATCTCAAGTCGACCACTCCTGAGAAGTGTTGTTAATTAAAACCCAACTACCACAGAACACCAGTATTCATGAACTAGTATTCAAATCCATATAAAAATAACTAGCTTTACTAGGATTTGAACCTTAGAACACTATAGACTTCGAAATCAGCTGATTTGAGATGTCGCGTTAACCACTAGACCAGCCCGGTGGGCTGGTGGGTTAACCCAGGTAAAGCTGGCATATTTTTAAAGTATATATTTAATAACATCGAAAAGTCCTTTCTGAGCACCACTTAGAGTAATTTTTTTTGGGTTCAGATGAAGTGAAGGCGGTATTTCAATTGTATATTTTACATCTGTTGTCTGGCCATTTACACATTGATTTCTGAAGCGCTCATTCGATCCAAAATGGAATTTTGTTCAGTATTATCTCAGTGATGCCTGAACCAAGTCAAAGATAAGTTGAATTCAACCAAAATTGAATGGTTTAACATAAAATTTATGAACATAACATTCTTCTTTCTACATTTATGTACAATACTTTAACTTCAACACGAAACCTTTTTGATTGAATCAGTTGGCTAATGTATACAATGGAACAATAAGCTAAAAATGGAACAATAATTTTCTTGAAAAAAATATGCGCTAATCCCAAAATTATTTACAGCAAAATAATAATAATTTATTTTGTACTTAATATTTCTATCATTATTCAATCATATTAAATTTGATCTTAATATTAATATTTATCAATTATTCAATAAAAAATAATTACATTGTTTTGTTTTATGAAGTAAATATGACTAGAAGTAATTTGAAGAAAAAAAGAATATTCACATACCCTGGCTTTTTCTAGCTGGCTCAGAGCTTGTCGCTCCTTCTCCCTTCTCAGCGTCTCCTTCTCTTCGTCCAGGGATAAGTCCGATGATGGCTGCGAATAATTAGAATCTGCTGAGCCCTATAGAACAAACAGAAATAAAAAAACTGTAATATATTGTGTAATACAATCTTATCTAAAAACGTATACGCAGTATATATAACGAGATAACATCAAACATACTTTTCCAAAAAAGAAATCGCTTTAAAAGTATTACCTCTTCATAATATTAAATGATAAAAAAATTAAAAGAAATTTAATATTATTCAATTTTAAAAACTCTTTTATAAAGAAGGTACTGTAATCAATAAATGACTACAAGCTGTCGGAACGTGATGATATACCCTGATGCATTCAAAGAAAAAATGACTGAAATAAATATGTAAAGAAAATAGTAGCATATTGTCATGCTAAATGTTACAGAAATGCAAGTATAATCAAGGACACGGATTTTTTCAAATCAGGGCTTCCATTACTAACCCAAAGAAATAAGTATGTTCTTTAAACTACATGTATAAATTTAAAAAAAAATAAATAAAAAACTTGACTAAAGTCTGTAATGCCAGAGTTCCTGCAGTTATCAGTGACAACAGTAGTTACCATTTAATTAATTGGGAATCTGTGATAATATTTTCGAAAATAATGCATACTTTTTGTGGGAAGGGCATAAACAATTATAAAGTTAGTTGTCGTAAATAAAAATAAAAACAGCTGGCAAATTATGCATAACTTTCCTGTAACGATGATCAAATATAACTTGGTAAGGTACAACTTTTAGGAAAATAATGAAAAAAATTGTTTCTCGTTTTGGCTCCATAGTAGATACCCAAAGCTTGTTTAATTTGAATAACCTTTTAAGCAATGAAAAAAAATACAAAAAAGTATTTTTTTTTTAACAATAAAAATTACGTTAGAGCCAAAAAAAAGAATAAATATTTTTTAGAGGTGGGGAATAATTTTAAAAAAAAGTTTTTTAATAAAAATATTAATATATATGTTAATTTAACAAATTTTTTAAATAAAGTTTAGTGTAAATCTAACATCCCCTTCAATAAAGGCTAAAATAAGAAAATATTAAAAAAATTAAAAAAAGGTTGCATTCACTTTATGTGCAAGGTCTACAATTTAAAAAAAAAATTGTAGAAATTTCTTAATAACTCAATATATGAAGTATAAGCTTTAAAAAAATCTTCGAAAAATGTTTAAACTAAAGGGCATAAGAACAATAAAACATATATTTCAATTTTAAGCCAGAGGGAGGGGGGTGGTCAATTTCTTGAAAAAAAAAGATGATTATTTATACGTGAATTGTAGGTATTAAATTTGTTTTAACAAGATTTTTTTCTAAAATGCCTCTGAAGAAAATTGAGGTTGGTTTTTTCGTGGTATCCCCTTAACGAATTTTGAAAAACATTAATATGATCAATACCTCGTTTATAAAAATATTTGAGCCAAATTTGAAGAAAATTGGTTTGGTCAATCTTGAGCTATAAGGGCAGAAACAGTGTGACACATACGTACACACACATATATTTTTTGGTCTACATCATTCTTTTTCAAAGTGGGTAATAATGGTTCCTTGTGAGTGCTGGAGGCCTTGAAGGGGTACGGTAGAAGCTAACAAAAAAACTGGGGGCATTCCGACTGTCTAGGAGGCGATGGCTGTTAAAAAAAAAAAATTATGTTTTCCTGTTTTTAAGTAAATTTGAGCTTGATATTAACAAACTCATTAAAGCACATCAGATTCATCCTTCACAGTAATGTAAGTATAATTTTTTAACTGAAACTTTGTTTTAACTATTATACTGTTATACCGAATATTATATTACTATTATTGTTATGTAACTATATAGATACACGTAGCGAAAGACTTACATAATAATAAATTGATTCCCGCAATATGTTAAAACACTTCACGCAAATTCCTAACAGAAATGATCCCAAATACTCGTACAAAGTTTGGAAAAATGTTTACGCTAAAGAAATAAGATAAAAAATGGTAAGGGGAAAGAAAATAAATTGTAAAATGAAGTAAAGTAGCAAAATTATTTACTACATTCCTGAGCGATCTCTGTTTTAATAAATATTAAATTAAGAAAAACAACTTGAAAATTAACTTATGCACTGAAAATATTACATCTAAAAATACACACTCCAAGACTATAAGTGCAAACCCCAACAATTTGAATTTCACATATTCCGGATGAAATTTTCAAAAGACTAAATAAAAAAAACAATTGTATAAGATATACGAAACATTTTTAAAAAAATGTAACATTTACAATTAGCGGTTAAATTATAAAATAATTTATGAAATAATGAGTGAAAAGATTCATAAGAGGAAGATTCAACTTACACAATGGCGGGAAAATTTGATACAGCGAAAATTCGAGCATCCACGAATTATAGACATGGTCACTGATCGTCCAAAGTAACGTACTGTCAAGCGCTAAGATGGAGCGCTGTTAGTACACAGAAGGGAAAACATTAAGAATTAACTGGTAGATAAAGTAACCAGAGACACGAAAAAAATATTGCTACAGTTGCACCTTGTAATGAGTAGGTGTATATATAAATATATTACTTAGTAATTAAAATCATCAACAGTTTATGATGTATACTGTGATATACATATATATATATATATATATACACACACAGATATCTTAAGGTAAGTAGTACTTCAGAAAAACTCGTACTTTCAAAAATATGACTATAACATGAAACAGATTACAATAGCCGCATGAAAATAACCGATATAAATTTAATATTTTTTTAAGTATATTCAAACTGGATTACCAAAACATACTATCTCTTTTGTTAGTTACTCGATTGTTTTAAGTGCATTAGGTAGAAAACAAACAAAACACCTTAAAAACCTTTAAATTTAGAAAACTATGCGAAAAATGCAGTACTCCTTTACACTATGTAAAGAGATCGTCGTAGAAAGTAATATTTACAAAAAATAAAAATCTGTAGCGGTGAGAAATCTGGAGATGAATTTCAACAAAAAAGGAAGGAGATTCAAAATGGTATGATAGGGTATAAGTTATGATAATACAAATTTTCTTATGCGCTTATATTTTATAATTGTGATCGGGCATTAGCCCTGCAGTTATTCAATGAATAAATCTAAAAATAAACTTAAAATTTCACTTCTTTCCAACCCCCCCAATAAATTTTCACTCGGTAAACATTTTAACCGAATTTGTCCTTATTTTTAAAGAAAGTATAATTTATTGTCTTGGAGTTTTATTTTATACGCCTTATAGTATTTAAAACTTTTAGTATTTGTTAATCGTTTATCCCAACTTCCTACTAAAGAGATTTGTATTACGTAAGTAAAAAGAAAAACATGCTATCAAAAATCTATCTATTTGAGAATAAATTTTCCATCATTTTTGGGCTAAAGGTTTATTACCATTTAGTATTTATTTTTATATAGATTTTAATTACCGAAATGTACAAATTTATATAAATTCTATACAAAAATTAACATACTAGCAGCAATATTACACCGTGAAACCAGCTGGTTTTAAACTATGGCCGAGTTGGTTCAGAGAGACGTACCGTGAAAAAATATTTTCTGACACATATTCTTACCCTAACTATATACATATAATATATTACTACTCTTAACATAATAATACTATTAATAAATAAATACATAATTATATATATATATATATATATATACATATAAAATAGTAGTAATAATAATAACATTAATGATTAAAAAGATTAAACATACAACTTTAAAATTTTATACCTAATTATTACTACATTTAGTATTTATTATACGTACAAAAAAATATATTTATATATTTGTACAAAAACATAGCATATACACATTCAGAAGCCTTTAATAAATGTAACATACACTAAAGGTAGGCGGAAAAAGTGAACACGTAAAAAATGCAATATTGAATTAACAACACCAAATCACAAAACCTTGTGCATGCTATAAAAGAGGAAAAAAGAAATTTCAACACTTAACTGGCAACACTGTTTGCAGAAATTTTTGCAGTAATAAGAATTAATTGTATTTTCGTAAATTTAATCCGTTAAAATTTCTTTGAGCGTAAAATACTTAAAAATCATTTATTCAGACCATCCACAATAATTTTTATTTAACCAGTAAAAAAAAGAAAATAATATTTCTTATTATCTACTACTGTTGTCCTCCAACAGTATAAAAAACAATAATAAAAAAAGAATTTCAAATGTATATGAATATGATACTTTAAATATCTCGAACCCTATGTCTACAATAAATTGTTCTAAATTAGTTCATATAAGGACCAATCTTCTATTTAAATTTTCATCAGTGAAATTTCCTATGCGGTCTAAACAGTTTAACCTTGATGTATATTACAAAACATTTCTTTTAATCCAGAAAACATCCAAAAAATAAAAAATAAAGTGGAGATAATATTCGTACGTACTTATTTTTGTGTGTTGGCATGTTTGAATTTCTATAACTTGAGTAAATAAACCAATTTTGGTAAAATTTGGCGCAGAGACTCGTGTATATGGATAGGGCAATTTGTTGGTAAATCTTTGAGGTCAATTTTTCTCAAAACTTTTCAAGTATTACCCCATTTTAAATTAAGTTTAATATATGCCTTCTTGCGTATCTTACCATTAAAAAAAATGTTGCCTCCAAATTCTGCCTTTTCTCAAAAAATGAAAAAGGTTATCTTTTTATTTATTGCGTATTTTTTAACCGATTTATTTTTTATGTCTTCCCGAGGATAGTAGTAATGCAAGTGGCCTCCAAAAAATACATTGAGGGCAATACTGGGGGAAGGGGAAGCTGATCTAAATAAAAAATATCGATTTTTTTATTTTTTTAAATTTTTTTCATACTTTAAACATATTTTTCCCTTAATAAGAGTAAATAACTAATGCTAAAAAGTATAGTACCTTTGCTTTCAGCCTTTTTATAAAATAAAAAGAAAACAATTTTTTTTTTTTTAAATTAAAAAAGAGGCTGTCAAGATGTAATTAAAGGTTTGTAAAACTTAAATTTAACTTTTCTCACAGTAATAACATTGAATATGATTATTACTCAAATAATTTTATACGATTTAAAAAATATATACAGTACTTATATCCAAACATTTCAAGTCTTCAGGCTGAAGTCGACAAAATAATGAAAAATCTCTATCTTTCAAATTTTTAAGGAAGTTTGCATTATCTCAAATCGGTCGATAAGGAAGGAAGACTTTTTTATTTTAATAATAGAATTTCAAGACAAATAATTTTAAATTCAAAATTTCCAAAAAAGTAGACGGAAACTCAAAAGTTGGACAAATTTATGGAAATAAAGTTCTTAGAGATGACGGGAGGAGTTTACGAATTTTTTCAAATA
>JAAAKQ030253656.1:0-10882 GCA_010016005.3 Zanna intricata | reverse complement strand
TTAGATATAGAATCCGTTTCCGAGAGATTGCCGTGCAGTTTTGATACACCTGTATATATATATATATATATATATATGTTAGGTATATTTTGCCAGTTTAATTTTTTTCGTAGAAATCTAAAACGTTTTTAAAAAAATAGGTCTCAAATAATTTACTTTAATCAAGTGAATGAATATATTTAACTACTAAAGTCGATTGGAAAGATGATAGATTCCCATTTTTTCCAGTTTAAAAAAAAAATGTTTGAACAAGTGTAATGTAAATGCTTAAAAAAAAATTTCAAAGAAACATCCATTTTAATACAGTCGGTAACTAATGTATTATGCATTAAAAAATATCAAACGATGCGTTAATTAATTGTATAGATCGTTTATTAATAATAAAAATATTAATAAAAATTGTTTTCGAGAACATTTAATTAATAATTTAAAATAAAAATTATTAATATGTTCTGTTAATTAAACATAATGAAAAGATGAAAAAAATGTCCATATCTTGTGAATAATATTACTAAATTTCAGGAATGATAATTCAACATTTAAAAAATAATAATTTTCGAAAATTGTACCAACTTTTATAGATTGTAATTTTCATCTTATTTTCTTATACGTATTTAAATTTTTAACTAAATTCTTTTATGCTAAGGGGTCTTTCAAATTGAACGCAAAAATTGATTTTGGTGGTGACTTGTTTTTTTTAATTTTCAAACGTAATTTGTTTTCTGTAATTTATAAAAAAAACATCATAGAACGCCACACGCCTCAACAAGTTAAAAAATCTTAAAAATTTATTATCGACACATGGAAAAATATTTCGTATATATATCTAATGCATGTGGCGATGCTGTACATAATCGGCAAAACAAAAGCAGAATTCATCGTTTTATTTAATAAATTAAAAGATACTTTTTTCTGTTGGATGTTGAAACACCAATTCATAAAGGAAATGTAAAGAATAAAGAGAATATTACTACTGTAAGTGAAAGAGTTAATGAAAATCGAAATTTATTGGTTACACATTGTACATAAGCATTGGGCTTTTCTTCAACAAAAATATGTCGAATTTTGCGTCAAGATCTTGATCTAATGCATATAAGATTCAACTAACTCAAAAACTAAAGCCATGGGATCATACTTTGCATACACGGTTTGCTGATAAGACTCAAAGTGGATCCAAATTTTCATTAAAACAAAAATCTTCTTTTCAAATGAGGCTCATTTTTTAATGAGCTTCAACAAACAAAATTGCCATATTTGGGATGATTCCAATCCACAAATGATTAAACAGAAACCATTATATTCGAAAAGTCCACTGTTTGTTATAGCTTATTTTTTTCGAAAATAAGCAAGGAAATGACATTGCAGTAAACAGCAAACGCTATCGAACTATGGTTCTTAATTTTTTTTTTGAAAATATGAAAAATTTTGATTTGAATGAGATGTAGTTTCAACATGTGATGGTGTTATGGTGGTTCAACCATACACCCGCTGAAACAATTCAGTTATTGCATCAAAAGTTGGGTGATTCAATAATTTCATTAAATTGTAATGTCAATTGGCCATCAAGATCATGTGATTTGACTCCCTTAAACTTTTATTCTGGTGTTGTGTTAAAACACTATAGTAACAAATCACTAATGATTGATAGTTTTAATGCCAATATTTGACACATTATTAGTGAAATCAAGCTGATTTGCGGAAAAGTCACACAAAAGTTTGTTGATAGACTTGGCTATGTCAAGCAAACCTGTGGTGGCCATTTGAATGATAATGCTTTACAAACATTTTGTTTAATATTACATATACTTTTTTTTATTGCAATTTTACTTTTTGCACTTAAAATGAAAGACCCTTCATTTGTTTTTATAGGATATCACATTGTATTACTTATATGAACATTTTTAAAAAATTGAACCATTTTTGTTAATTTTAATAATCAATCTTTTGGTTTATGTTCTATGAGTGAGTAGACATATACAAAAAAAAATAATAGTATAGTATTTGTGAAACCCCTTCTAGCCTCTTCCTACAGGCTAAAAAATCCTCCAATCAGAAATTACAAGATCATCTTCCTCCTCTTCTCTTTTTTAACACAAGTAATTGAATTATGCTTTACACATAAAGGTGTTTAAATAATTTTAGTAAAGATGATCATGTGTAATGTGAGTGTTTTTCATATTCAGGTATTGTTAATTTTTTTTTTTAGCATAATAAGCTATTTTTCACATCAAATTTTATATGGAAATAAATCCAGGTAGTTATTCTTTTAAATGATTAATTCAATTCAACACATAGGCTTTAACCTTGTGTATGGGAATATGGAATGGATAAAAATTACCATTCCTGACCAAGATCCAAATCAGAACTCTCTGAATGAAAGACTGGATCTCTACCATTTTCTCACAAAAACAAAGTGCAAGTGATAGTTTTTATTTTTAGATATTTTATTTCACATTTAAAGCTTGTTTTTTTTTTTTTTTATAAATTTGACATTTTTAAGCAAAATAAAAGCTATAAACCAAATTCAATAATGTAGAGAGTGGTGCATGAAATGATCCAACATTTGTTTTGGCAATAATTGTTTAGGTTAATGTATGGTGCATACACAAAGATGGTTTCATGCAGATTTTCAAGCTTGGTGGTCACCCTCATTTAAAACAATACATTGACTACAAAAAATTCAATAGTGATTGTTCAGTATTTGAGAGCAAGCATAAACAACCTGCCGATGTTCATTCTTCACAGAATGTCGAAGTTGTCCAAGCAGCGTTGCTGAGGAACTTGGACAAATCAACAAAAGAAGCAGCAGCACAGCTTGGGATTTCTAGACAATCTGTGCAGAAAATTTTAAAAACTGATTTGTATTTTTATCCATACAAAATACAGTGTTGCCTAAATTAGCAGTTGACAACAAACATTAAAGAATAGCATTCACTTAACAGGCTATGAACCAAGACATATTGTTGAACAATGTTTGGTTTTTCAGATGAGGCACATTTTCACATAGATGAGGTTGTCAATAAAGAAAATATGTGTTTCTGGGTTTCTGAAAATCAGTATGTGCTTCATGAAAAGGTGCATCATGCTCCAAGAATTAAGGTATGAGCCACTATCTCAAGTTATGGGGTAATAGGGCCGTTTTTTTTTTAACAAACAGTGAACATGTACGTTATCTAAACATGCTGCATAATAATTTTGTTCCCCAGCTTCATGCAAAATGGTTTTAATTAGAATGCAAGTGGTTGATGCAGAATGGAGCCAGATCCCATACAGCTAATGTTGTTTTAGACTTTCTGTATGAAACTATTAATGTAAATGTCATTTCAAACCAATTTCCTAATTGTTTTGCATGGGGACACAACTGGCCCCCAAACAGTTCTGATTTGAATCCATGATTATTTTCTTTGGGAATTTCTAAAGGAAAAGATTTTCCTAAACATCCTCACACTGTGATGGAACTGCAAGTGCTGATCATTGAGACATGCAACAAGGTAACTGAGAATATATGTCATCGAGATATTAACAAAACAGGAGTTCATGTTGAAAAAAGTCAGGTGTGTAGTAAACACATTGTATTTTCTTTTTCTGTATGGCAATTTAAATAAATATTTGTTAACAAAACCAAATGTAGGATCATTTCATACGCCACTCTATAGAAAAAAATTATCGTCAATTCATTATTATGTAACAAAGAGGGAATCTACCCATGACAATACAAGCTATAGAAGTATATTATATTCAAGTGTAAAATCCTGGTTAATACTGTTTTATACTATGTCCGTCTACATCTTTAATATCTTTTTTGTTGATACTTGTTGCTGTTTACCCCAGTGTTTTAGCAGTGGTACATAAGAAGAACACACAACAATCAACATCAAAGTTCCTTGTTATAACAATCTTCACAATACAACTAATCCCAATTATTATTGGACCAGAAAGTATCACTTTTAGGTTGCACCTACAGTGCAGGTTGGTAGGTAAGATAGAAGTGATTAGCAAGTAGCCAAGTAACACTGCAAAATAAATTTCCACCATAAGCATATGGACAGGCCCAGCTGAATTACTTTCCTCCAGTTTGTCAAACTAACAACATTTCATAGGGACTATTAGTAGGGAATCAATTCTGTTGGTTAATTTCATCTACCCAAGAGACATTCAATCATATAAATGGAATATGATTGTTTTTAAACTTAAAGCAAAATGAGACCGACAGAAAAATTGTAAAATCCTTAAATCATTGAGAATAACATTTATTATGAAAGATATATCCTATAAATAAAAAACAACATGAATATAATTTATACTAATTGGACTACAAAGTGTGCTTCACAGAAATTGAATACCTAAAGTTCGTTGATCTTTTCTATAATTTGTCTTTTTAATATACTTAGAAGATGGTCAAAAGACACTGCAGTCAATGTGTACTGCAAAACAAATTTATCTGGATAATTTTTTTTCTCTCTATAAAATAAAAAAACATTTATTGAGTTATCAATGTAGGTTGTAGTTGTGCACCAACAACCAGCCTTTTTTCTCTGAATTCATATATATTATATGGAGGTCACACAGTAAATATTTGTTGTAAAATTTTGCTCTTGAAGTGAAGAAATTTTGTTCATAAGTGTGCAGTGCAGAGATTTATTTTGAATTTCAAGCTAATACTTAGATTAACTCATCACATAGAGTGACTGAAGTGTATGTACATTCACCCTCTAATTATCAGCTCTTCTAGCCATTAAATGAAAAACAAAAACCCAGCTGTAGAATCGCCTAAGATGTAGAGCTGGATACCACCTGGAGCTCACCTGGTATGTTGAAGATTGAATAATTGGAAAGCAAAGAACTCAGTGGGAAATAATTTTTATACAAACCTTGTATCTAGAATACTTTTTGTCCTTAAGAACTCATACTATTTTTGGGAGCGATTAAATTTTTTTTTTTTTTTTTCAAGTTGCTTCTGGCCATGTGGTAATAAGACACCCAAGAGGAAAACCCCTCTGTACACATATAAAACTAAAATTAATTGTATATTACTAAAAGTAATAGTTTTTTATAATGTCTTTGCGTCCTATAAAATACTGAAGCATATTATGCTTTTATCTTAACTTAATTTGTGTTTTATTCTATGCATCAGATAAGAATGTACAAGAATATTTCAAAAAGTTTGTTGAATGAAAACTTTTACTGTTGAAAATAAATAATATTTTTCTTGCGTATTAAAAAAAAAAAATATTTGTTAAAACTCATAAAATTTGTTGCAATTTTGTTTTGGGTAATATGCAAGAATTTATACATACATACTATGTATTTTTAAGATATGATTAGTTGTAATAGTATCTCATGTTTCCTTTTAGAGGAAAACATCTTAGGGAGAATAATTAAAGCAAACAAAATTTGTAAAATTAAAAATTTAGAAATTTAAAATGGAGACTACCTAGGCCAAACTACACTTGTTCTGTAAACAGATAATCTCTCTCAGTTTATTCAGAATTTTACAAATTGACCTCTATGATTAAATCGAGTTAACAAAAAAATTTTTAAAAAATTAAAAGTAAAACTGGATTGTTAATAACTAACAATTGTGTCAAAAATATTAATGTATTAGCAATGTCATAAACACAATTTTAAGGAACTGACCTATGATTATTAATGAGATAATACCCAAAAATAAAATATTAGCTAAATATTTAGGTGAATACCTAAATACCGTACATATTCAACTTGCGGGATGTAATTTTCATCTAAATGGATTCCTGGACAGTAACCTCTTCTGATTGTGAATGCCGTGTAATTTGATTTTGTTTGATTGACCTTTATTTGTCATCTCTTAACCATACGGCTAGTTGGTGTAATTTGTATTTTAACTTAGAAGGTAATTAATACACAAATAAAAACTCATTCCAATGTTTTATTTTAAAATGTTTAAATTGTTAAAAAAATAAAGAATTAGAAGGATTAGATTCAAGAAACTGTATAACTGTTTAAAAGGGAAAGACGAAGAAGAATAGACTACAACAATCGAGATGGGGAGTGGGAAGAGCTTATTCGACGAACCCAATTCTAGAAGACTTAGAGCTTTTTCTACAGTTCTTTCTAGCGATCCCCCTAACCCCCTTCGGATGCACGTGTGCCAGTAATAAACTAAGAACTATGCTCCGGCAATCATCCTTCCCAAACCCGCGAACGCAAAAGATTGTTGTTCGAACAGAGAGAGCAGACAACCTGCAGAAAGGATAGCCAAAACGAAGAAGATGCTAACCTTCTCCTAATCTACCACCCGTTTTCCTAACGAAGCTTACAATTTACTTCAGCCAGCACATGCGACTCCCTCCGGAAAGGGGAGAAGCATTGCTTCCGCCCAAATATTAGGGCCCCGAAGGGCGTATTCCTGCCAGCCCAAAAGGCGCTGGTACTGAAAGAACTTCAATAGACGAACTGAAGGGGAATCACATCAAATTTCTGTTTTTTTTCTTGAAAATTGTCATGTATTTTACAATTTTCAATTGTAAAATACAATTAAAAATCTGCTGCTACCCCAGGAGCAGCAGATTTTGGAATACTGGGCTTTGCAGGCCCAGTATTCCAAATTCAGCCCCAGTATTTCTCCAAACTTCCAAAGGAATGAAACTCATAACCTAATCTGTCCATAAACCAAAACAGTAATCAAAAACTGCCAGTTAAAAACAATGACCCGCTCGATACTAGAAAGACACAGCACCAAGGGGCATTAGCCCAGGCTCTGCAAATTGTAGGGAGGAAATATAAACTTCCACCACCCTTGTGTTCCATTCCATACATCAGTAATTTTTTCAAACTTTAAAGTAAAACAAGTCAAAAGTAACATTGCCAGCCCCTGTAGCGCGAGTGGTAGCATCTTGGCCTTTCATCCCAGAGGTCCCGGGTTCGAATCCCAGTCAGGCATGGCATTTTTCACTCACACTACAATTCATTCATCTCATCCTCTGATGATATATCTTAACGGTGTTTCGAGAGGTAAAAAAAAAAAAAAAAAAAGTCAAAAGTAACAAAATAGCAAGTAATAAGGGGCAGGAAGCCACTAATTTGCAGGAAGATGCAATGCTCTTTCTAATACCTGTATTTTCATTATCATTTTAAATCTGGAAATTTTATGAAAAATTTTTGCGCTCTCATTGTTCTGCCCAATAGCAAGAAATATTATTATAGATTTTCATGAAAATCCAAAAAGTCATTTGATTGTAATTTCATTACAAATACATAAACCAAAACAGTGCTAAAAGATTACAATAAAATAAATTTCAGTTCACATTATCAAATCAAAACTTTTTTTTTATATATACATGTTTTATATTTTATAAAGTGCTTTGCTTTTAGTTAAACATCTAATTATAGGTTTTTTTTCTAAGATGACTTAAAATCTTTTAAAACATATAAGTACTTTTAATGTTATCTATCCAAATTTATGTTAAAATACTATGTTTCCTCATAAACATTATAAATTATGCATAAAAAAGTTAATGCTGTAAACTAAATTTTATTCTTGTTGTTCTCTCTATATCTGTTTAGTCTCCGGAACTATCATAAGGTATTACTTCAGAGGATGAATGAGGATGATGTGTATGAACTGAATGAAGTGCAGTCTTGTACAATCTCAGGTCGACCAGGTGTGCCGGCCTCCGTAGCCGAGTGGTAACGTCTCGGCTTTTTATCCGGAGGTCCCAGGTTCGAATCCTGGTCAGGCATGGCATTTTTCACACACGCTACAATTCATTCATCTCATCCCTCTGAAG
This sequence comes from Zanna intricata, assembly GCA_010016005.3. Lineage (NCBI taxonomy): Eukaryota > Metazoa > Arthropoda > Insecta > Hemiptera > Fulgoridae > Zanna > Zanna intricata. The sequence continues at coordinate 3,113 of JAAAKQ030253656.1, read as the reverse complement.
GTATACTTAATTGTGGTTCCGGAGGTTAAAAAAAAAAAGGTCGACCAGGTGTGGTTAATTGAAACCCCACCACCAAAGAACACCGGTAATCACGATTTATTCTTGTTGTTAGCCCTCTTCAACCTTAATTTTAAAATCTTATAAAATCAAAAATAGCTGTTAGACTATGATTATTGATTCAACAATTTAATAAAAATACATACAAGTACAAATGTCAACTTTATTATTTTGTTAATAAATGTATCTGATATTTCACAATTATATAAGTTAAATGTAAGTTATTATTACATGAGTGAAAAGTATATCATGAAACTGACATAGGAATTCTCAAAATATCCCATTTCAAGCTTACTGAGGAAAATGAGCAGTAGGTGGTTACAAAATTGAAAGCTAGAAGTCTGAGTAGCATTCTTTAACAATAATGATTACCACTGTTCCTTTAGTGAACACAGTAAAGATGACACGTGTAGAACCAGATATTATCTGCATTTCATTGAGTTTTGGATATTGATATGCAACAATGTTTGACAAGTAAGAAAGACAAAGGAGAATATTTTTTATTGTCTATCATTAATTATTCTGGCTGGATATCCAGGATGTTTTTTTATTCTTCTGGATATTTTATTCATTCATGAAAATTATAAATTAAATATACATCTCCTTAAATTACCTTAATTCCCATCACTTTTTGTTTTACTTCAATTTATTTTCAAATTAATTACTTTCCTTCAATGGATCAGTATCATTCAAAATTTCTTCTAATTAAATTTTAGTTACTCTTAATAAAATTCATTAATATTATCAGTAAATTTTATAATTTTTATTTTTTCTCTTTGGATTGTTACTCTGCTTTCAAATCTTTTATTTTATCTACAGTATGTAAGTTGATAGGGGGAAGACTCACTAAGAAATTCTTCATACCATGGAGAATCTTCATTCTCGCTTCCTGGTATGATTTTGTTTCTTCACTTCATAGTAAATATCTTTCCTTTATTGGTAATTTATCCTAATTACAGAAACCTGAATTTTATAAGTTTTTAATAACACTTTTATTTTCTCTCTCTCAATCATATGATCCTTATAAAATTTTAAACATTTTATTCTACCTCACATTATTATTGCTATGGGAAAAAAACAATGTTTGATTAATAACTGGTGAATTAGTAAGATAGTTTCCAAAGAAAGTTACTGTTTAACTTATACATCTGTAAATATCATTCTTAAGTAAGAAAGAATATTATTGTTAAATAAAAAAACAAATTTTTTTTTAATGATATTTGTAACTTTTTTTGGCAATCCTTCATAATATTATTAAAAAAAAAAAATATATATATATATATATATATATATATATATGTATATATATATATATATACATATATATATATATATGTTTAACTGAGTTAGCTTCTGGAATAAATTAATGAAATAATAAAATCTTTAAGTAATAATTACAGTACTTTTAAGGTAAAATTAAATCTTGGTTGGAGAAAAAAGACAAAAAAAAACCACATGTTCAATGAAGGACATGAAGGTCAAGTTCAATGTAGGCTTACCACTGACCACACCCTTCATTTTTAAAACAATATTATACAATCAGTAACTAGAGACTAAACAATAATAATAAAAACAACTACACCCTACACCCTACTAACTTCTTGACCTTGACAACCTTGCGATAGCAACACCTGGCTTTAAATAGTGATGTCAGATTCTGTTACAAATAATAATAATAATAAATAGTTTTTACACACACACACACACACATACACACAAAGAAAGAGAGAGAGGGAAAGAGAACAAGAGAGAGGAGTGAGAGAGACAGAGTGACAGACATCTACATTTTTTACACACTGACCAACTAATAATAATAATAAAAGCAACTTGAGTATCATGTTTATTTCCCCTCTTACTCTTATCCAGTTTTTCTTACTTAATTGCTAGCTCATTTTCTCATATGTGAAGAAATTAAAAGATAATAAAATATATTCTACCTCCTCTCCTGCCAGTTATTCAAACAACTGAATATATTTTAAATCAATGATAAAAAGAACCTTTTAATACAATATATAAAACAATTTACCGACTACCTGTTTTAATTAACTTTTTATTGTTTGTATTGCTCATTTAAGTGCTACATTAATGAATTAAGATTAAAAAGTAACAATATTAATACTCCTATAGAATAATAAAATTTAAAAAAATAAAAATAAAAGTAAAAACTTTTCTTGTTAAATGAAAAAATTTCACACACGCGCACACACACACACACACACACACACACACACACACATATATATATATATGTAATTTTTATATATATATCATTTTTTTATATATATGATTATTCTACAGGAGTCTTTCAGTCAGGATCATTATCTTATGATTGTAGATGATCTAGCATTAAACAAAAATCTCTCTTGGAAATGATATTGTGACAGTCATTTTCAAAAGTAACAAGCATTTTAGCCAAGCGTACACTAGAAATTAGAAGTAATGTAATTTACCTGTTACATTCATTCTACCAAAGGTAATGTTCATATTAATATTCCAAACCCACCAAATCACACTTCTTTGATGTGATCTAAATACAGATGGTATTAATATCTCTAGTAATACTTTCACTTTATTCCCTCCATCATGCATCATAGTGAATATCAGTTTCTAATAAAAAGCAAGTTTAATGTACATCAGGTGTTTTATATGATGTATCATAAGAAAGACTGCAATATGGTAGGGCAAAATAAAAACTAATGTATCCTTTCTGTAGTGAAACATGATATTTTACATATTTTCTCCACTCTGTAGGGGAAATATATTACAACTAACAAAAATATATTATTTTATCATCTGCTCTCTTTTTAAAAGTATATAGAATTCACTCTTATGTTTAAATTGAATATAGAAAGCATTGAGAATGTCGAGATCCTTAGACTGAAACACATCGGTATGTAGAGAATCAATAAATGCTATAATCTAACTTTTTATTATTTAAGATTTGTTAATATAGTTTGTTTAATATTAGTTTAAAATTACCAAAAGAAGAGTGGATTAAAGAAAAGTGTTCAGAAGTAGAAAGAGAAATGATCATTGGTAAAATAGACGGAGCATAC
>JAAAKQ030253644.1:0-27991 GCA_010016005.3 Zanna intricata | reverse complement strand
AAAAAAAAAAAAAAAAAACAGTTCACGACAACAAACAAACAATCAGCTGTACACGCATCAAACTTCGCTGACGTGTCCTTAGCCGGGAATGTTACAAACCGAAACGAAGACATGCGACAGTAACCGAGCGTTCGAATCCGCGAGCCAGCTCCAAGCGCGTTCGATCGCACTCCGATCAATAGAGGCCCAAACATGCACGAAGCCGCCCGAAGCCCACGTTACGGGTTCGGGTAACGGATTTTTTATCGAATTTCGGTGAATGCCTCCCAGCTCTCACCGATTTATTAGACGTCACGTCAGAAAGTATGAAAAAAAATCATAAGTTATTAGTGAAATAAAATTTTATGTACTTTTAAAAATGCGTGTATGTAATTTAATAGGCCTTATTATATATGTGTATACGCAAAGATTTGATGAAACATTTTGAAATATTAACTTATAATTATAATTTAGAATAGTAGTACTTTTGGATTTTTTGCTTTAACAGGGAAATCTCTTCTATACATACATATTTGAGATGAAATATATCTAAAAGGCTTCTCAATTATGCTAAGAAACACGGGTAAAAATTTGATTGCGACTGATCGAGTAGTAGTTTTTTTGTTTATCCTTAAGAAACAAAAACTATCTTCCTCTTTATAAAGTTATTTTATTTTTAATAGTAAATTAATATATTTGTTTTTAATTCTGTTTTAGATATTCTTACGGCTGGGCAGCATTCGTATTATTACATTCACACTTTGCACAGGTTTGTCATTCGATATCTATATGGCTGACTGTTACGTTAGCTGTATGGAGATACATAGCTGTAGCTTACCCTCAAAGGAACAGAGAATGGTGCGGAATGCAAAGAACATTAATTGTTATCGCAGCCGGATATGTGATATGTCCTATTTTATGTATTCCGTTGTATTTAAGTTTTGATATACAACCTGAAATTACTATGTTGGGTGAAGACGGTAATACGGCTAAACCTAACGACACCGATATTTATAACGCTACACTGTATTACGTAAGATTAAGCGATTTAAGTCGAGCTAATAATAATTTACTTGTCGATATTAATTTTTGGATTTATAGTGTGGTAATTAAAATTATACCTTGTATAGCTTTAACTGTATTAAGTTTAAGATTGATTTGCGCTTTAATGGATACTAAACGTCGTCGTGAGAAATTAACAGGCGGTAGTAAAAAAAATGCGAGAAACGCCGATAAAGAACGTCAAACGGATAGGACGACTAGAATGTTACTGGCAGTTTTATTACTATTTTTAATAACCGAATTTCCACAAGGGATTTTAGGTTTATTGAGTGTAATATTAGGCGAAACGTTTTTTACAGAATGTTATCAAAATCTGGGTGAAGTTATGGATATATTAGCTTTGTTTAATTCTGCTATTAATTTTATTTTATATTGCGCTATGAGTAGACAATTTCGTACTACTTTTAGCGTTTTATTTAGACCTAGATGGATGCCGTTACCTCAAGTCGAACAAAACGGACATAACAATCACACCACTACCCAAGTTACACAAGTCTAGCATAGGCGAAACAGGAGGGTTCCGTGTACTTCACTGTAATTTAAAAAAAAAAACAAAACCTTAATTCGGTTTTCGATTACAACAAAAATAACAAACCCTCTTGTATAATGCACTTTTTAATCTTTCGCCTATTTCTTAATAAGCTGGATGTAGGTAGACTTAATTCGCATTGTGATATGATATCAGGCTTGTAGTTACAGTGTTAATTCGCCGGTTTTTTTTTAAACAAAATCATTATGAATTACTTATAAATTCTCACTTCTCACTTCTTAAGTATAATTTATTTTTTAAATAAAATTTTAAAAAATATAATATTAAACATAATCAAGAAATTTTCTCATACATACAATCGAACCTCTATATAACGAATTCGGAATCCAGAGGAAAATTCGAGAAATAGAGGTTTTTGTAATTTAGAGGTTCGACTGTATTAAGTTTTTAATTGTTAGAAAACATTAAGGCACATCCGTTTTAAAATTGTATACGGTCCACACTAAAGAAACAGTAAAGTACAGTACTGTATAACGAGAGTAACGTAATCCAAAGGCAGAGACCGACTCAATTCCAGGAAAAAGTTATTGCTTAACTAAATATATACAGTGATAAAGGGAGAATGTGTTAAATGTTTTTAAGAAGTCTGTTTGTTAATTCTACGTACTATAAATAAATGTTTCGTTTAGATAAACGGGTAAAAGTTTTCACAGTAATTTTAGCACTCTGCGTTATTTAATGGATTTCGGGGAATGTTTAAGCAGACGCAAACTGCAGAACAGAACACGTGTTTAAATCTTTGTTAGAATTTTATTGTTAACGGATTATAAGAGAATCTTGGGAATTTTTTCTTTACCAGTTCAATAAAAATAACATGTTATTTTTTACCGTTCTCAAGAAAACAATGTGTTTGTGTACAGGTACAATTTAGGTACTGAAATCTAAAGAATAACTACTCATAGAGATGTCCAAAATACTAATCTTAATATCATTGTTTTTAAAAAAATATTTCATAAAAATTTCTGTATTGTTACTACATATTGTATTATGTCAATGTGCAGTATAGTATGTCACCGTTTCGTTGTAGAGAGGTGCATTTACACGTAGTTTTATTAAAATGTAACAGTGCAGTAAAAAAACTGTGTAAAATCGAGGTTCATTATATAGAGATTCTATTATATACATATTTTTAATTTACTGTCTAAATAGCGCTGTACTAAAACTATAGCTCTAATTTTAAAATACTGTAATCGGTCCAATTTGGGCATATGCGGTTTTCATTGGATCTTGACGTTTGCACACCTGAGGAACCTAAAAAACTAGGATGGAAATTTTCTGGATATTCGTATGTACGTGTTTGTTTTTCGTATGTACGTGTTTGTAAATCTCCTAAACTACTGGACCGATTTTGAACAAATTTGGTCAAATTAGTTCTATAAATAGTGATTGATGCCATTAAATTTTCAGCTTAAAAGGTCAAGGGGGTTGAAGCTGTAGAACAAGATTACACAGTACCTCGAGATTTGGCTTAATTAAGGTCATAATTTTCTGGGATATTTTTCGGTAAACTGGTATCACTTTTTTACTTTTTTTTTTTTCAAAAAATAACCCGATATTTCTTTTGTATTTTACTAAATTAACCTCCGAAACACACTTTTTATTAAACTAATCGAATAACCCTATAAATCAATAGCCATTTTTCCAGAGATGTTATAAAAACATTTTTTTCAATAATCAATATGTTTACTAGAAATAAACAATAAATAAATAACACAATGCCGCCTGCTTATTTAGATGTTATTTCACTGACATCTAAATAAATTGTTATCATCATTATTTTATCGCCACAAAAATTTACACAGATACGACTAAAATAATTCGCTTCTAGTGCCGCATTCCTTCTTCTTGAAATTTTTAGTTTATCATGTATTAAACAAAAAATATCTCTGTTTGCGAGCGTAGGTTGTTTTTCTTTTTTAGATGATGTTACTTTTTATAGTCACTATACTATAAAAAGGTTACTGATGAATCGTACTTATATCAATTAAAAACATAAAACTCGTTTCGCTCGCTAACCTCGTTTTAATTAACGAAAAATATGCATATTATACGCTATTTAATGTTAATTAGACGTTTTTTAACGTTATTAAATAACAAAAAAACTATCGGGTTATTTGGTTGCTTTTTGAAAAACTAATGATAAAATTGAAAATTTTAAAAATCTAGTCGTTTTGAAGAAACATATTTACTGCAGCACCCACTGGTGGCGTAACAATAAAACATCTATATTAACCTGGTCAGAAGTGATACCTAGATTTCAGAAGTGAAATACACTAAGTCTCATCGAAATCCGACCGGTAGTTTTTGAGGAACTACCATTTTCCTCAAAAACACCGGAAAATGGTAGAAGAAAAACGCACAAATACATGCTCAACCTCTAACCCAAACGCATGGACCGTCTCCGTTACGTCGTGGGAAAAAAGTGGTACACGCCTCCAAAAAAAGGATCTTTTTCTTTGGCGCATTTGTTAACGATTAAAAAATAAGAGTATTTACAAAAAAAATTTTACAAAATCGCAACCCCACCCTAAAAATACTCTAAACATTGAAGCTTTGTTGTGATCGGTTGTTTTTCATTTTCGTTTCTTCTATTGTCGTTTACTTACGCATATAAATTAATCTATCATAATTGGGAATCGTTCAAATTCAAATCAAAAATTCTATTTTTTTTCCTATATTTATCAATGTTCGATTTATTCTAATTTGCATAAATTTCCTCAGTTTTGGTATGAGTTAAAACATTATTTTTTAAAATTTTTTATATAAGAAACTACGGTGGTTTCTTATTTAAGGGATTATGGTTTTTAATATTATTTTTTTGTATCGTAACTTAAATTTCGTCATATTTTGTGTGTGTGTGTGTGTGTGTGTGTGTGTGTGTGTGTGTGTGTGTGTGTGTGTGTGTGTGTGTGTGTGTGTGTGTTGGGTATCTCTACTTGACTGGTTTCGACCAGACTTGGTCAAATTACTTCTGTATATGTGGCATTGTTGCCATTAAATTTTCAACTTAAAAGATCAACGGAATAAGGCTGTAGAGCAAGGACACCCCCAGTATCTCGTGATTTCACCTAATTGAAGCTATATTTTTATTAGGGACATTTGTTAACTAAAAGATAACAATTATAACAAAAAAAAGTTTTGCAAAATCGCACCCAAACTCCAAAAATGCTCTGACTAGTGGCTAAATGGGTATACTGTGTCAATTGTACTCTCTTCCACCATAGTGATGGTACCATGATATTGAAGCATTGACGTACTAAATTAACTTATGTGTGTAAGCCGCGTGACGGGAAAGTCCTACATGTGTTGTCAGAAAATTTTTTTCTGTATTCCTCTTATATTTATTTAACCAAAGGTTTCAAACAGTTTTAAATTTCATTTAAACTAGTTCTTAAGAGAACTATTTTTTAAGACCTATCCATATTTTCACTAAAAATTAGTTTTCAAATACAAGTTTTGAATATCATCCAATATTGGATAAATTTCAAGGAAATAAAGGAATTATGTTAATATTTATTGTATTACGTTTAATAAAAGAAAAAAAGCGTACTTTGTTTCAGTCTTGATTTTTAATTAGACTCTTGTTTCAGTTAGTTTATGTTTAGTATGGAAGAGTATCATAATACGTAAGAAATAAAAAAAAACATCATACAAGGATGTTCCCTATCCTCGTTACTTTTTAATCTTTACATAGAACTATCAGTTAATGATGTTAAAGATAAATTTAGATCCGGAATAACTGTACAAGGTAAAAGCATAAAGATGCTACGATTTGCTGTTGATTAGTAATTCTAACCGAGAGTATCAAAGAATTAAAAGAAACAACAAATGGTAAGGATGAAATCCTACGCAAGGATTTCCTACGCAAAACAAATATAATGAAATATAGCAGAAATAAAGTAGATAGACCGCTAAATATAAAAAATAGCTCGAGAAGAGACTACGGAAGTAGAAGAATTTTGTCATTTGGGAAGTTGAATTACTAAAGATGGACGAAACAGGAGCAGTATAAAATGTCGAATAGGATAGGAAAAATGAGCTTTCAGTCAGAAGTACAATTTACTTACATCAAAAGTTAATTTAAAAGTCATGAAAATATTTCTGAAAGTAAATGTTAGGAGCTTAGCTTTATATGGAATGAAAATTGGACGATCGGAGTATCTGAGAAGAAAAAATTAGAAGCTTTTGAAACCCGCTGCTACAGGAGAATGTTAAAAAGCAGACGGGTGGATAAAGCCATAAATAATGAATTGTTGTGGCAAATCGATGAAGAAAGAAGTATTTGGAAAAATGTAGCTAAAACGAGAGATACTTACATGTTATATCTGTTCTGGAAAAGTCTTTTATCAACTGGAATAGTCATGAACTTTGATACTGGAAGGACAGATAGATGGAAAAAATTATATAGGCAGGCAACGTTTGGAATATATAAAACAAATTGTTAGGGATGTAGGGGTACATCGAAATGAAACGACTTGACGGTACTAGCGGAGAGTCCAAGTAGACTAAAAAGAAATGCTTGAATATGTAAATGATGCTTATAAAAGTCAGGGCATGAGAATAAACAGAGCAGACCGTATGATTTATGGTATTAGGTGGAAAGGAGTAGATTCGGTGGATAAGGAAATTGAGATTAACATAGGAAATGAAGTTTTTGAGCAGGTGAAGAAATTTCATTGTTTAAGAAGCTTCCATCCCTTTTATCAGTTTTTAAAAGCACGAATTGACGCAAACGGAGACCATTTATCGCTTGGATATTATTGTGTCGGCACTAGATCTCTGTCTGTGTCAACTGGATGAGTCAGGCCGAATGGATGACAGTAAAAAATGTTATCATTTACTTAACAAATGAGAAAATTGCCGAAAGGATTAAGGTATCCGCCTCGATTTTACCTTTTTTCCCCCTGCTCCCCCGGACCTGACCACCAATTAAGTAAAATTCAGTCCAGAGGAGTGTCTTTTGCCTCTAACGGGCCTCCCTACCCACCGGCTGTATGTCCGGTATGACAGGTCGGCCAGCCGGGTATAGATCTTATTTTCGTGCCTTGCCTCTATCTTTAGGAGCGGGGTGACCGGAATCAGCTAATTCAGTTTCCGGGCCCCGCTCCCTCCGCCGGGTCTCAGTCTTATTTTTGTTGCCCACTATAATGGGGAGTACCCATAGGGATATTACCCCCCCCCATTACCCTATGGGTAATGGGGGGTACCCCACCGGTCTATATATATTTTTTCCGACCCAGGGGTCGGGAGTCCCATTGGAGGCTCTCCCTTCCCCCCCCCACCTTGTTATCCTTAAGGAGTTGGTAAAGTTTCCCATTCACGAAATTCTCTACCTTTGTTAATTAGTATTTGCTTGATCCATTTTTCAGCATTTTCCCATTCTTTTGGCCCTCTGAGCATGTATGGGATTATCGTTTCCGGTGTAATTCCTTCCATGTTGAATCTTCCAGTGGTAAATTCCCAGCGTGCGCACTGGAAGAAAGTATGATAGGGAGTATCCTACAGTCCACAATACACACAATTCTGCTACTGTCTCCTAATGAAACGATACAGGTACACACCAAAGTCTCCGAGGCCAGAGAGGAATTGGGAGAGGTGATAAATCTCCTCTCCGTGCCCCCTCTCCAGCCACAGTTTCAGCCTGGGGATGAGGCGTCGGGACCAGGCTGCAGTCCTCGTCTCCTTCCAGAGTTCTTGCCATTAATGGTTTAAAAGTATTGGTGCATCTCTTCTCGGAATCCCCTCGTAAGCTCTAGTCCGTTGTCGGGTTATCAAAAGTATTGGGGATACTCCTGCAAGCACCCTCACCGCCGCTGTAGATACCGTGCGGTAGGCATTTATAATTTTAATTCCAGCTCTACGTTGGATCAACAGCAGGCTTCTGGTGTTCTTTTTTCTTGTTATAGCCGAAGACCACGCCGGCACCGCGTATAGCAGCCCCGTCGTGGCAGCAGCCAAGAGAAGACTTTTCTTAGAGGCTTTTGGTCCTCGACTCGCACTCATTAGTCTCCCAAGTTTTCTGATGACGCCTTCTGCCTTCTTCGAGACTTCCCGAATGTGGGCATTGAATAGTTCCAATTTTTAAAACACAGACCCAAGTATTTCACTCATGATTGGGTGGTTACTGGGTGTCCATCCACATATACATTAATTGGTTGAGTACGTCTTCTTCTATCATGGCAATCGACTGAGTTTTTAGGGTTCGAGTACTAGTTCTCTCGTACTCAGCCAATCACTAATGATTCTAATTGCGATATTGGCGTCTCTCTCAACGTCCTCTTCCGTATGGCCTGACATTAAGACTGCCAGGTCATCAGCATACGCCAGTAGAAAGACATTTTCTGGAAACCTCACCCTGAGCACACCGTCAAAGGTAAGGTTCCAGTGCAGGGGGCTCAACGCAGACCCCTGTGGTATTCCGCCCTGCTTGCTGAATGACAGCTCTCCTTCCTCGGTATATCAGCAATTCTTTGTGATGGAGGAATTCATTAATTATTGATCTTATATATGTACTTATTTTTCTGTTTAGCAACTTCACTTTTATGCTTGCCCAAGGGACACTGTTAAAGGCGATGCGAACATCAAGAAGGACCATCAGGGGGATCCTTCTGGTCCTCCTGGTACCCGCCCTGTACTCTTCTGCCCACGACACATCTCGCCGCAATGCATCCACCGTGGATCAGCCATTAATAAATCTATACTGGGCCTCCGACAGTCCACCCGTTGCTTCAATTTCTACTCTCAGCCTCGAATTTACCTGTTTTCTTTTGTTTGTTTTTGTTATGTTTCTGTTATGTTTGGCTTGTTGGCTGTTAGTTATTGTTATTTTTGTGTTAATTATCTTACTGTTTTAATTTGTTTTATTTTTGTTTATTTTATGTACTTGTTTCATTACTGTTATATTATGTTATTTATTGTTATCTTTTTTCTGTATGTGTCAAACTCAATTAACCTATTCCGGGTAAGTAGTTTCAGTTCCTTCACTTGTTAGTTTTCCAGTCTTGTTTAGACTTGAGATGTGTTTTATTCATTATAGTTCTTAGTTACTAGTGCACCGATGTGAATGTTGCTTGTGGCATTCGCATCGGTGGCATTCTGGCTGAGATTAAGACTGGAAGATGTCATAACCGAGATATTGAATATGACCTCCGGTAAAGCCCATAAGGGCTAGATACGAGGGAGTGGTGTTCTGATCGTAAGCGTCATATGAAGGCTGTCTTCCCATATGGGGTCAAGTTGAATGTAGGAAAAGAAACTGGCAAGGACTGTACGAGAAGAAGGTTTTATTAGTGGATGCGATAGAAGGCTTGGTGAATGGAAGGAAAGGAAGAGATATCAAATGGTGGCTGAAATTATGGAAAAGAGAAAATATGCGCAAACAAAGAGGTTAGCAAAGAATAGAATGAGGAGAAGAGCAGCAATCGTGACAGGACCTGCCGTAATGACAGAATACTATGAATGGCAAAACAAACGGAATTCACATTTTTATCTACTTCGGTTGCAAGCCATTATAAAGGATACGGCAATTAAATCTTGAATTACTAATTTTAAATTCCAGTGTAAATAGATCTTGATTGTACTTTCTTTATCCTCGGTTGTCATAAGATGATGCACATTGCATCGATAGGCCTCGAAATAGGAGATCTTTATATTGTGATCGCTTGCTGATTTTTCTCAAGCTACCACTTAACAACAGCCTAGATGCAGTTAATAACCGGTCTCTGCGGCGCGAATGGTAGCGTCCCGGCCTTTCACCCGGGAGTCTTTGTTTGAATTCCGATTAGACATGGAATTTTTACATGCTAAAAAATTTTCATTTTATCTCGTTCTCTAAAGGAATACCTAACGGTGGTCCCGGAGGCAAAAAAAAAGTTTATTTTTCAAACTGTATGATTTTCAGTCTAGTTTTTCATTTTATAAATACGCATATTTATTTCTAATGAATGACAATTGATACAGACACGTATGATATAGTCTCTGAGTATAGGAAAGTTCAAAGTTTTAGGTGTTACTTACATTCGACGCCTACAACGGCGATTTGGCTCTCCAAAGCTGAATATGTTTTGCACCATTGATATCAACAAAGTTCATGGCTCTTTTTTTTTTAAAGTAGGGAACTGTAACTAGAATTGCATATCTGAACATGCTCCAAAGCTGGTTGTTTCCACAGATTTAGTAAGATTAAAGAATGGCTTTATCTTCATGCAAGATAGCACTTCACCACGATTTACGGCAGTACCTGAATGACACAACTCCAGGAAGATGGAGTGGAAGAGGTGGGAACATTTGTCTTGTTCATCCTAAGTAGCCCCACGGTCACCAGATCCCTTGCGATTCTTATTAGTGGATGTACATAAAAGACCTATGGTCCCATAGGTTTGTACCACCTATACCTGCTCTTCAAGATCTACGAAATTGAATTGTTACACTAATGAATTTAATAACCAGAGACCAGTTAGTTCGGGTTGGCAAGAAATGAACTACCGATTGACGTTTGTCGCATAACAAATAGTGCTAATGTTGAAGGCATAAAATAAAACTTTGAAATTTCCCCTGTTCAGTGATGTATCATATGCGTATCTTTCTATTATCGTTCATTAGAATTAAATATTTAAAACCTGCTCCTCTTTTTTTTTTCTAATTATCCATATTTTTTAAAAATTGTATAACATTTCATAAAAATTGAACTCTCTAACTGAAAAAAGAACAATTTTTAATATTTAAAATACGAAAAAAAAAAAATTTCAATATTACCTAAAGTACTTGAATAGCTAATTAAAAAGAAAAAAGTGAAAACTTTCTGTTTATTTTCATAGTTTTTACGTACATAAAATATGAAAACAGCTGCACGTAATATTTTACAATAATGATAATGATGTATACATTTTATAAACGGTTAATTACTGAAGACAAGACAGGGGTCCGATTACAAAACGTTACTTTTGCGCTGAAAACCTATTTTAATAATTTTATTGTGTTTCTCTGGTGGTATAAAAGGTCTCAATATAGTATGGGAATACTCCCTTGTGTGAAATTACTAACTGTATGAGAAAATATTATCCGGGGAAACAGTGCTGTCAACCTATGGTAAAAAAGAAAATTAATTTCCCGTACGATAATTTATCCTCTTATAATTCATTTTATATAGTATCTTTCCGATAAAGAAGCGAATAATATTTTTTATGAACTACTCCAGAAGAATGACAATGAATTATAAAACTATAAAGAATAAATGATGCTATGTTATCCATACAGAAAAATTAAAATTGTTTAAAACTCATCGATCGGCGGATTGGAGTGGTAAAAAAGACTGATTGAAAAAATTAAGTATATTCTTCTTCTTCACGCCATTATTCGGTATTCTGAGAAGGATGATGGATCGTAGACTGCCGATTCGTTTTATCCCTCAAATATAACTATTTTCTTTTCCACACTCCTGTTTATAATATGCTCTTTACCTCTATCTAGTATCCTTATAGATTCAAAATATTTTAACATTATTCAACTTTGTTTTAATGTGATTTTTTATGCACTCATTCACTGAATATACTAAATAATTCTACTCTCGCTCTGTTTAATATAATAAATTTTTATGATTGAGATACTTTGCATATAACTTTGCATAAAATATAAACTGCATTTATATATAAAATGTACAGTGTGTCCCACGAAGAAATGGAGAAACTTTTAGGACATATTCTAATGGAGAAAATGATGAAGAAATTTCATTTAAGCGTAGGCCAGGAAACATTTTATTTTCGAGTTACGGCTAGCGAAACATTTCGTTCAGATTTCACCTCCTGTAATAAAAAGAAGTCCTATTGCAAAACTGTACAAGCCAGCCTCCATGGCGAGAGTGGTAGCGTCTTGGTCTTTTACCCGAATATCCCGGGTTCAAATCACGGTCAGGCATGGCATTTTTCACACACGCTACAATTTATCCATCTCATCCTTAAAAGATATAACTTAACGGTGTTTCCAAAGGTTAAAAAAAAAAATTTATGTTTTTCTTGTTGTTTTTTGCGATACCATTTCTTGAATTGTTTTTTTTTTTGCGTAGATTACAGATCTGTAAATACAATTTTCTATCACCCTTAGTTTTAAATAAATTATGCTTTTAAAAAAAATAAAAAAAGGGAAAATATAGTTAATATTTATAATTTTGTATGGTCATACCTGAGTTAGAATGCTTTTCTTTTATAAATAGCCTCAAAATATCCCGAATTAATGTCCAATAGTAATCGGCTAGTATGTTAGTATTCCATTTCCCTTTATAGCGGCTTTCCATTACTGAAATGTCTTGGTGGAAATTTTCACTGTGTTTGTCACTTACGTCTCCGAGGTTGTCCAGGAAAAATCCTTATGCGAGTGGAGGAAATGTATTTTCAAAGACAATTACATCACCTAGCTAGTATGAAGTAAGAAGTCGTCTTATATAACAATATCGTCCTAATTGTCGCATGTTTTTTTTCCGAAAAAATGTTTGCAAAAGTCTTTAAATGAAGCCCAAGATCAACTTTTTACATTATTTAACAGCGATTTAATTAGATCATCTTTGACCAACTCTCTTATCTGAGGACCAACTAGTATTCCTTCACTTACATTCGGAAATTTCTGCCTGATGTATAAAAATCTGGGGATTATCCTTCTTCATTGTTTTCACAGAACCTTTCATTAGTTCTAGCTTGATGTGGAGAGGGTGGTAAACATATTTTTTTGGATTCAACCAAAGGCTTATGAATAATATTTTTCCCATTTGGAGTTGGGTTGCCTCGTTTCTACCGCTCTTTGGTAGCATAATTTTTGTCCGTAGCTTGGCTCTACCATTCGCAAAGAAAATACATGTACTTCTTCATATAGCTTAACTGCATGCCTAACAAAATAGCTAAAATTTTCAAATCACCACTTATGTTCCAGCTGTGTTTTTTATAATTTATTTTTTTTAAAGAGCGTCTTTCATCACATTGTATGTCTCTTTCAAATTAATACAATAAGCGATCGGTATGGAAGGATATTTTTTTATCGTTGTTTAGTAAAACATTTTTTAAATTATACATGTACGAATCTATGAAAAGGCGCCAGTCCTCAGATTTATGAACTGGTTCGAAGTGCAACGTAAGCTCATCAATATTTGTGCAATAAATCAAATTATTTTTATCAATAAAGTACTGAGAAAGCTCTTTCTGTCAGCTTCGAAAGCCCAAAATTTTTTTATTGTTTTAAAGTAAATTCCAACCTTGGAATCTTGGTCCTAACAGTTCAGCCTTATCCTTATCACCAATTTTATACTGCAAGTACCAATGGTATGCTTTTTTAATTAAGGGTGTAATGTTTTTTTCTATTTGATTTTACGGTAAACTCAACACATACATAACAAAAGGCATCCACATTATTTACACAACTTCGAGGCATTATGACACTACACTGTCAACAAACTTAAGAGGGCAATAAGACTGAACAAAATTAATTCATTCCTAAATTCAGTACTTAATACAAACAACACAGCTGTGTTTTCAGCTACACGTTTTGACATGATTAATCTTGTCCGTGAAGGCTCACTCTTCAGTATTAGATATGATATAATATGTGACCATGATATGAATAATTCTTTGTATAGTATTGTTTATTTATAGCTTACAAATTATGTTAACAAAATTAAACAATAAAAAATGAGCTAACAAAATACAATATAGGAGCTTAAAATGCTAACTATGGGTTGAAAAAATCCTTTAATTAAAATTTAAAACTTTTTCTAAAATGGTGGGTGAAAGAAAGATTCTGAGTTCATATAGTCTATAACAGACTCAGGTCGCCCACTCCTGAGACATGTAGTTAATTGAAACCCAATCACCAAAGAATAAGCGTAACATCTCTCGACTTCAAAAATAAGCTGATTTTGCGATAACGAATTTAACCACTAGACTAATCCAGTGGGTTAAATAATCAGAATATAAGGACAAAATGCCAATATGTGAAATCAGTTTAATATATAATTTTCCGTAAATCACTGGAGTCACACAGCCTAGGGTTCGGATTCACTGAGCGATTAATTACTATTGGAGTAGATACATTCAATATATCTACATCCTGATACCCATAGGGGAAGACACCCCCCTTATGACGATCACGCTCGCCACATTACCCCCTCCGTTACTAGCCTTAATGGCTTTACCCGAGGTCTTCTTGTCGACTCTCTAAATCTGATTATACAATACAATCGTCAGTTTGGCTTCTGTTAGGATGCTACCGATGCAAATGCCTCGAAAGATTCCATCAGTGTATTTACACAACCTACTATCGCCTTCTTATGGCCTCTTCCAATCACGACTACTTACCATAACTTACCTCTACAATCAAATTAACCGATTCCCGAAAGCGCGATTCCCATGCCTTACTCTAACACCGAAGGTTTCATACAAAACTCTTCCTATATCTAATTCAATTACACTATGCACTCAGATCGTTACCTGATTGAGTCTTTAAACACCAAAACTACTATCCTCATACCAACAAATCAAAGTGTTGATTGCAACAACGACAATTTTGTCCTATAATTCAATTTACTCAAAGTTTTCTTGAATTAATCAAAAATAGGGAAGCAGCCCAAGTCTCTAATGAAAACATACCCTATCTCTTTCTGCTCTGATTCGCTTTTGGGAGCTAGGTCAATGGCTATACCCGCCTATACCGTAGCTCCGTCGCAGAGTTCTTCACTTATCAATTCCCATCCTTTCAACGAATATGTAACCTAACTGGAAAGAAGGATAGGGAACTAAAGAAATTGGAGGACCATAAAATCGATGGTTTAATAAATGATAGGATGATGCCGTGCACGTGGAAAATTTATGCTGCTTTAGAGATAGTGGACTGTATAGGATAATTCTAGGGCTTGGACGATCCCTTGGACCGGTATGTGAATGAAGATCCAAAACGCCTATTTTGGTGAAGTAATTACTCAGACGGAACCCTAGCACCTGGGATGCTATTCTATGTATACATATATAACAGCATCAGAACCCCCTCGGCCATCCTTCTCAGGGCTAAGAATCAAAGGAAGTCACATAATAGTAAATAAATTAAAATTTTATTTCAGTAATATTTTATGAAAAAAATATTTTTATTAATTACTTAAAAAAAAAAATAAACAGCAAAACAAAATAAGAACACAAATTTTATAATGATAATAATAAATAATTCGTACAAATGTAACTTTATTAGTTAAATTTTAATGGAGTTATTTAAATTTTAAATAACAAATTAAATTATTTTTTAATCTAAAGGATTTATTCACAATGATTCTTATAAATGTATTCGTTTTGCTAATTTAATTAGATAATTAATTAACATTATCTGTGTTGGTTGTACTATAACGTATATATAACACGATGAGGTAGTATATTATATGCTTAACTTCTATGTTACTGTTATTATTACTATACGGGATATGATCATGTAATTTGCTTTTCCAAAACAATAAAATTAATTATTTCGTGTGTAATGATGACGATAAAATGAAAATTTTATCCGTTTATTATCAAATTAATAAATATACATAATTGAAATTCCTTTTTAAATTTTTCATTTGAATATATTTATGTTTTGTTAAATTAAATAAACAGTGAAAAGGAATTATTAATGTTTTTAGCTTAATAACATCGTTCAGGATATCTTCGTAAGGTATTAGATCAAATTCTTGATTAAAAATAATGAAACATAATTTGACAATAATTTTGTTAAATTTTCTCGGAAAAAAGTATAAATTAAATTTCTTCCTCCACCGTTTTCATTGATGCAAGCCTTTACTCTCTTTTTCATATTCCGTACACCTTTTCCAAATGTTCCTCTTCCAATTTCTCGTAATACTTGAGTTATGTTTAGTTTTCAGGCCTTCAGTGGTGTGCGAATTATTTTTCAATAAACAACCTTTTAGATATCCCCAAAGAAAAGAAATCTGCAAGCGAAAGATCAGACCAATCGATAATACTCTTTCACGAAAGAAATTTCTCGAAAGATCCATTGTGGCTCTTTATGTGGCATGCGGTCCCGTATTGTTGAAACTACGAATTTCTTATTTAATTCTAAATTTTCAATAAATCGCGTTACAATTTCTTGTGTAGATATATGGGACCAATTATTCTTTGCCTAGAAATTGCACACCACACATCAATTTTCTGTGGATGTAGAGGTCATGTATGGATGATGCAACGACTGTTGGAACTTCAGTAGCCAATCATTATTCCGATGACTAACATAACCACTCAAATGAAACTAAGCCTCATCTGTTAAAAATTATATTACCCAGCACTTTAATATTCTCCCGAACAAACTGATTAAACCATTGAATGTAGTACAGCCTCTCAGCATAATCAGTTGGTTGTAATTTATATGATTCATGAGTTCGGTAAAGTTATAAGTTAAGTTACTTTAAAGGCATATACAGAGATATTCCTTTTTGTTGCGCAAGTTTTCGTGATGATTTGTTAGGCGAAGTTACAAGTTTAACCTAACGTCTTCCAATGTTTTGTCATTAAGTACTGAATGTTTCCGGCTATGTTTCTGACTGCACCCGAGAACTGCGATTGCAAAGCATATCGGCATAAAATCCTGCAGATTAGTTGGTAAATAATTTTCTTAGATAAAGATCCTTTCTTCCATGTTAAAAACCATTTGTTCTTAATAAAAAAATACACATAACCAAAAATAACAGACTGTTCACAAAAAAGAATAGAATATTATAACAGCTGATTATAAAACAATAATAAGTAGAACTGCCAACCTATTCATCCGAAATTATTGTATTAAGTTTTCTAAAAAGTATTTTACTTGGGTTGCGTTTTAAAACAAACACGCAGTATATATATATGTATAGATAAATATAAAAGACGGCCTGTTTTAGGTATTATAAAAGAACGCGAATTATACCCTTTTTTTTGAAGAACATTTGATTGTTTTAGATCGATTAAATAAAAAATAGAAAGAAGTAGCATTTCAATTTAACTCGTCAAACTTTAATAATTTTCAGGGTTTCAAAAAAAAATTCATTCTAACCCTTGAAACTCAGAATTTCCAAAAATCTAAAAATTGGTTGATATTCATAATCACTAAGTTAAAGCCCAGCTCACACAGTGATAGATACTCATAGTTCACAATTCATTAAAGATTTTGCTACAACCAGTAAATCTTCACCACTATATATATATTAGAGATTTTTCCAGATAAAATATATTTGAAAACCTTTTCAGTTATGCCAAGAAAAATGAGTAAAAATTTGGTTGCTAAAGATCAGATAGATTTTTGTTTATTCCAAACAAACAAAACCCCTCTTCCTAGATAAAGATTACTTTATTTAATGTACATTTAATTCTATTAATATTTAATATTATTCATTCCATTGTTTTGAATCATTCAGTTCAAACCCTGCTCACAACTCATTAAAGTTTTTGCTTCAATCCGTAAATAATCTCCACTACCGCATATATATTTGTATTTTTTCAAAATGAAATATATTCAAAAACCTTTTCAAGTATGCCAAGAAACATAGATAAAAATTTAGTAGCATTAGATCGGGTAGTTTTTTGTTTATCCTGAACAAAAGCAATCCTCTTCCTTTAACTTCATAAATTTATTTAAGAGTACCATTTAAATTAAGATACTGTGGTAAAATAAATACATTATACGAATTTAAATTATTTGTTCTTATATTTAATTTTTAATAAAATATATTGTTTTTATTATATAATTATTCGTATGACCACGGAAATCTTCAATCAAGGCTTATAAGTCGTAACTGCGTACCTTATTTCTGTAAGGATCAGAACTCAGTAAATCGTATCTTCCTTTGATAGTCAAATGATCAAGATGATGATTTGCCTATCGATGTTTTCAATAAAACATCGATTTATATGATGCGATAGATCGATGTTTTCAACCGATTTATCGCACCTTACGATATCAAGAAGTACGTTAGAACTTCGCCGGTAAGAGTCCGCAGATCTGGACGGCACGGCGAAGTCAACAAGAACTATGTTTACAGTTCTAAACGTGACTTAACTTAAAAGTGAAATGAAAATGGAAAAAAAATTTTTAAAATAAGCATGAGAAAATTATATATCATTTCAATTAGATTTGTAATAAAGAATACTTTTAAAAGGTACCTTGAATTTTTTTAACCACGTTTTTCCTTCCATTTGATGAACCGCGACTCAAATATGTCGAATCATTCAGTTCGAACTCTGTTCACAATCTATTAAATTTTTTGCTTCAAACGGCAAATCTCCACTACTACATATATACTTGTATTTTTTTCGAAATGAAATGTATCCAAAAACTTTTCCTCAAAAATTTGGGTTTACGAATCATGCTGCTAGGTAGCAGTATTTACGAAAAAAGGTGGGTTTACAAATTGCGCCGCTAGTAGCAATATTTAACGGCGCCTCCTAGTTTCAATTTATGAATGATCTCGTACAAAAACTTGAAAACGTACTTGATATAATAAAATTTAAAAGAAAATACACTACAATTTGTTTTAATAGTAAATACTCTTATATAAACGATTTTTAATTCCCAGCACTTCATTAAGTATTAGTTTAAAAGAGATTATAGCTGCTAATAAAACACGATCAGTAGGAAAGTGTTGCAAATGTGGCAAAAAAGATTTCTTACATAAAACAGAAATAAATTAGATCGGTAAAATTTTTACCTATTGAACTAATCGAGGGTTACACTTACAAAGCAATAAGTGCAATATTACATCGCGAATCACCGATTCGTGAAGGTTTCTTACCTACTAGTTTTATTAAAATGGAAAAATACGTTATGAAGTATATTATGTGAAGTTAATATTATTTTATTCTATTTAACTTAAATTTAGTTCTATTATTTTTGTAATATTACTCATTCGATTGGTTTGAATCATTCGGTTCAAACCCAGCTCACACAGTTCACAGTTCGTTAACTCCATTCATTAGAGTTTGTGCTTCAACCGGCAAATCCCCAATACTACATATATATATATAGTCTATGACAATTCCGGTGTTGTACGGATTCCCATGTGGGATCATACATCTAAATCGGTTCAGCC
Source organism: Zanna intricata (assembly GCA_010016005.3). Classification (NCBI taxonomy): domain Eukaryota; kingdom Metazoa; phylum Arthropoda; class Insecta; order Hemiptera; family Fulgoridae; genus Zanna; species Zanna intricata. The sequence continues at coordinate 9,320 of JAAAKQ030253644.1, read as the reverse complement.
GTTTAGCTTCTACAGTAGAATATACATCTACACATACACCCTAAATACATTACACTCCTTTTTGTGCAGTCGTATAAAAATAAGTTATCATTATATCTGTTGGCTTTATTCTTTGGTAAATGTCTAACTTTTATTAACTGGCTGGGACGTTGTCTAATTTTTTTCATTTCTGATGACCTTTCTTGATTTTTTTATAACTTTTTCTTTCTTTGAAAGCTTTAGGCTTTCAAAAATAACTTTTGTCTTTTTCCACTTTTTCGTTAAACATTTCCTTTCATGATACTCTAGTAGCCACCCATTCTTATTACATCTTTCTTTATATTATTTACATTAATTTTTCTTTAATTTAATTTTTCTCATCCATATCGTTTTTTCTTCGTTCTTGTTTATAATCGTTTTTAAAAGCTTTCTAAATATAACACACCACATTAAACACGAAGCAAAACCATTTATCTTCCTTTTTCTCTCTTTCTTAACCCCAGTAATATAAAAAGAAAAAGAGGAGTATATTTTTTTCTTAAAAAAGTTTTCTTTATTTTTAAAGAAAAATTGTGTTTATATTTTTGTTTAGTAACCTGTAAGCTAATGAGTTGTGCATCTTGAATACATTTTATTTTTCGTACCGAGTACCGAATTTAGCCAAAAAAATGTCTTCCATTTTAGCTTTTATTCGGTCTAAACTGTAATTAAATTACAGGAATTCGGATTGAACTGTAAATTGAGGTAGGAATTGATACTAAAATGACAGAAATTCATTTTTATATCGATGTCAAATAGAAATCTTTATTCATTGTAATCTAAATGAATACATAAATATCAATTTGACCCAATAATTAATTGAATATTGATAATAATAATACAAAATATTATTATCGTTCATCAAAAGAACTATCATAGGACGTCAGCCTATAAATAAAATAAATAAATGGATACATACATAGAAATGTGTTCTATGTATTGTATTTATAAATTATAATAGTTAAATGACATAATTATCAAGAAACTATATATTTGACAACTAGTGTTATTATTGTAACACTAGTAGCATAAAGAGAGAGAAGTTAACATAATACGGCAATTACTGACAGATAAACTACTGTGTTCATCTTCATACTGAACCGGAGTGTTCGAAAATATATACAAACTACAACATTTTCAACAAAACTACAAGATAATATTTTTATGAACTACGTGACATAAAGATTGGCTCGATACAAATTTCGAATTAACTAACCAACCAGAAGTTTGTTCGTTCAAAAAAGGTTTTTTTTTTTTTATTTATTCATCCGCATTTAATTATTTATTCTTCTTAATAGTTTCATTTATATTCCCTTCAACAATTATAGTCATAAGCGACATAAATATAATTACACCTTCATAAATAATGAATAATAAACACAACTCTGACAAGAATAATAAACTGGTAAAAAATATTGAAACATTACCACTAGTCATTTTACACTGCGCATATACCATTAGAGATATCGCTTAAGCAAACCCACTAAATTAAGTTTTTCATCCCGCTATCAGAAAAAAACCGCAGTAGTTTGTGGGTTTAGAAAACACTTCACATCTGAACTCAGGTCCAATTTTTGTCGAGTAGATAAGAGTAGTAAGTGGTTTACTGAGCGATTTATATTGCACGCCTCACAGTTCTGCTGAGTAGCCTTGTTTTCCAGTCCTCAGCCGAGGAGTTAAGATGACTTGATTTCTTCTGTCTCCTGTAGAAGGTTTTTCGAACGCGTCTCTCAGATGACATTTAAGGCCGCGAAAGGACTTACCGGCCAGAACTTCTTTCACTGAGAATGTAGTTTAACATGAACTGTTTTCATGAAGTCGCTCTCGCATGTTAATTCTACTCGAGGGCCATTTATTACCGCTCTTTTGGCACCCTCATAAAGCCCTTTTGTTATGGAGAATGCCACAACGGCTCGAGATCCGTACCAATACTTTAAACATCAGAAATCGGTGTAAATTGACAAAATGAAAATTGTCAAAAATTTTCTCGCCATCCGGCGAGTTGATAGGTCCTCTGTATTATATATATACAGAATACCTTTTGTGTATGTATATATACCTTTTATTAGTACGCAATATATATACATGTAGTATATAGCCGTCTCTCCTCCTCCCATCGGATGCAGTGAAATATCACATGCGCGGGCGTGCCCATAGCTCCACAATATTGATATATATCGCTATCAAATCTTTTCATTTTCGCCCGGTAGGAATTGAACGACACACTTGTAGTTAAGAACTGGGTTGTCCAAAATCCACTTCACCATGTTTCCTGTCGATACCCTTGATATCAGGAATCAGTGTGTTCGTCTATCTCTTTTTCTGTTTAGCCTCCTGAACTACAGTAAGGTATTACTTCATAGGATGAATGAGAATGATATGTTTGAATGTGAATGAAGTGTTGTCTTGTACAACAGTGTGTTCATCTAGCGGCCACCTGCTGCTCGATCCCACCTTTCCTGCCGTCTGTCCTTCAAGGCGCAGTATGGGAACCGTCTTCAGAAAACCCCTCCTTCTCCCCAAGAGCTCCCCTATCTTCAAATTTAATGGAGGGACTTCATATATCACAAATACGGCCTCAGCCGATACCGTTCTGTAGCATGCTGCCATACGCAATACGATACGCCGCTTTACACTGTGAAGTGCCTTCCTATTCCCATCCACAGCCAGAGATTCACTCCACACCGGGCACGCATAAGAAGTTATGTAGGTTTTCACTTTCGCAAGCAGTACTCTTTTCTTCTGTCGAGGTCCTATAGTAATCCTACACTTTACCAAGAATCGTTTTGTATTACAGCATTGATAATCTATGATGAAAATAATATCGAATAAAATAATACACCTAAAAAAGCTGAATCGTATTTAAGATATTTTTATGTTGCATTCATATCTGTGTTATTGCAAGCAAGCGGGTTTGCGGTATGATGGATTCCTCAGGAAGGATCTCCCAGAGGGCACCAATTTAGCGGCCTATGTGGACGGTTTAGCATCAGTGTTTACTGAGAAGACAGTGCATTGACTGTCCGCCTTAGCAAGAGATGATATACTGTTGATTAAAGACTGGCTTTCAACCGAAGAACTGGAGCTGGCGAATGAAAAAACTGAGGCCATGGTAGCGAGTGGCAGAAAAAACTCGGGCCAATCACAAAACGTGTCGGGGATAGTATTATATGGCCTACTAAGGCGACCAAATATTTATGGGCGTGGTTGGACCAAAGTATGCGCTTCGGTCCACACATAAGGAACACCAGCCAGAAAGCTGAGAGAACCGTCATGATTCTGGAGAGAGTGGCGGTTTCAGGAGGTTATTTTTTTTAAGGAGATTAATTTCTTACACAGTAAGGAAAGTTTTTTTATAGAAATGAATTATGTAAACTTATCTGTGTATCTTGGTTTTATATTTTACTAACTCCCCATCGCAGTTTCCCCTGCGCTATACCGTTACTTGCGTTTCCCGCAGCGGTCAATTTTGTTATTTTATTTTTTATTTTTAGTCAATTAATCGGAGGCAGGTACAGCCGATCACACATACAATAATGGTGGTGGCAGTGGTTGTGTTGATTCAGTCACAGCGATCGGTCACACCTTAGCACCCCTTTAAAACATTGGAATTAAAAAAAAACCCAAAAATAGTTTTTAAATTTTTATCTGAAGAGTATTTTTAAGCTCATTTCTACTGAATATCCCCTTTAGTATAGTAGGATCGGCAAAATTTACAATCATTGTTCAAACCTTTTTTTTTTTTTACCTTTCTTCATCCCCTTTCAAGATCGAATTTCAAAAATGTTTAAATCGGTTTTATATATTTATATATATATATATATATATAGTTTTTTTTTCCGAGGTGAAATATATCTAAAAAAAATTCTCAGTTATACTAAAAAACATGGGTAAACATTTATCAGCGATTTATCGTGTAGTTTTTCGTTCATCCCGAACAAAAACCCCTCTTCCTCTTTATATAATAGTATTGATTAAATATATATGGTTTATAAATTTTAAAAAAAGTCGTATGTAAAGAGAAATATATTTTCTCAAATCCTGTTTCATACGGAAATATTTTGCTTCCTTATTTTAATAGCACTTCTATTTAAATCGATGACCTCTCTCGATCGTTTCCAATTTGAAATGAAAATGGGGAAAGATTATTATTATCATTATGCTTCCCGTTTTCAATTCTGACGACTTAACAACACCACTAGCTTTTATATAATTTCTTTCTTTTTTTTTTTAAAGATAGAAAGTTACTGAATTAAAATTTTTTATCCCGGATATTTCCTCAAAGCCGTATATAATGAAAAATCTTCTTTTTTTTATTTAAAATAAAAGCCTTTTAGATACTGAATTTCGATAACCTTTTTCAATATTTTAATAATTTTTTTACAAGAAACTCATTAAAACTGGGTGATGATATTTTATGTTCAAACAATAAAATACGACCCTAGAATAATAATTATTATATCGATCGGTCAATCGGTTCGTTAAACTTTTAATTTCATGAACCCTGCAGCTATTTATACATAACATTTTATGTAGTGCGGGTCATTTACGTAAACGGCTTTCCCGTTAACATTTGCAGCGACTTGTATTGCATATTGGTAAAAACATAATAAAGTTTTTACCCTTTATTTTAATAGTCATTTGAACAGTTCGGTGCAAAAGAATCTTTATGTCCTGGGTTTGAATCCCAGTCAGGCTTAATATTTTATACACGCCAAAAAGACGTATTTCTCATCATAATTTGAAAACGTTTTGTAGACGCTTCCAAAGTAAACAAATAAAATAAAAATTATATATAAAATATACATACAGTTTTATTATTTGTATATGTATTGAAGATATTATATATATATTTCTGTTTCCATGAAAAACCGAAATTAGAGAATGTCAATATTCTCTGATGAATATCAGATATACCAAATACGTCAGTTAAAAAGACTGAAGAACTTCGCCTGTATATATTGACAAACATAAATAAGCTCTGGTGGGAGTCGAAAAGATAATATAGAAATTAAAAAAAAAAATACCGATCTCTAAGGTTATAAGAAACCGACGTAAAAAACCGGTTAAGCCAAACATAAACTACGCTTGATTTTAATTTACGTTAAATATTTTAATTATATATAATATTCTCCAGCATTGGAGGCGATTAATCAATCAAATTCACCTCATCCAGTATTGCAATGATAGTGATTGTGGTAGACTTGAATAAGAATATTTTTTTATAAAAAAACTGAACAAAGGTCAAACCATCTGACCGTCTGCATACCCTGACTGGCCCTTTCAATTTATAAAATACTGAAAATCTGATTAAATTCTTTTATAGACACGCAGAGAATACTATTATACAATTATTTTATGATAGGTTTCAGGTGATGGTTTTGTTTTTAAGTTTTGTTATCGTTTCAACCCAAACCAGAACTTATTTAAGTTTGCTGGCACGTACAGGGAAAAGTCCGAGTAAGCAGATATTTCGTTTTTTCACAGACGTATTTTAGCATGCGTCGACATTCACTGCAGAATATCCTCATTTGCAGACATCGGACTCAATTATTGTTAGGTACGATGTTATATATAAAATAGTTTACATTCAAAAATTTTAAATTTGTTTAAAAATAAGTAGAAACCTAGTATGAAAGAAAAACAAAATCTCCTTCCTACTTAGAACCTGAATCTTTTTTTTTTACAAATTGCATCATGGACGAATTTCTTGAACAGTTATATTTCTAAATATACAGTTAGTTAACTTCAGAACGATATTTATGACGTATGTCATAAATATCACATAAATATATGTAATAGTAAAATACTACAATTTATTTTTGGCCTACTTCTTTTGCAAGAATAATTTTCAACCAACCAAAAAAATTTTTTTTACTTAATATTTTTTATTTAAACATCACTAGAAATAACAAAATATTAAATTATTATTTAGTTTCAATACGTTGTTCTTGTGTTTTTATCTATATTTAGATAAATCTATAAAAATTACCTTACCCTTTGAAAATAAAAAATAAAGGATTATTTCAGTTCCTTAAAAAGTAAACAACAGAGCGTGATTTGTACCCTTTAAGATTAAAAAAAAAATTTGTGATTTAATTGTAAAATAAATAATCATCTATATGTACGTGTACTATATGTAGCTTTTAAGAATATAATTAATTGTACGGTATAATTTTATTATTAATTATAAACATTACGATAATAACTGTATAATTTGATAATAATAATACTTTAAAAAAAAATATTAATTATCTATAATTATTTTTCTATTAATTTTAATATAACTTATGGATTTACATATAGAAATAACATAATTTAGATATATTTAAATATAGAAATTTATAATTTTCTGATTATTTCCTGTTCTAATAAATTAAAATTAATATCAATTAATATATTTATATATAAATTAGTTACGTACAATATTAATTAATTAATGGTCTAATTATATAGAATTTAAGGGGAAGTTGTGTGTTATAACATAAATAAAAGAGAAAAAGAAATCTGAAAAAATGACATTTCGCAGCATTAGAGCCCATGCTGGGAAATGTTTTTTGTTTGTTTTTGTAACACTATAAGTAATAAATAATAATTAATTATATATCCGTGTACATAAAAATAATATAATAAAATAAATAAATAATAAATGCTTGTTAAAATCATTATTAACTGATAGATTTATTTTTTAAATGTAGTAAAAAATATTTAAATGTCATTTTATAATTTAAATGCCACTTAAATTTATTTTTTATAATACCTTGCTTATATATAATATTTATGATAATTTTTATTACTATTAATGACATTTTAATATATATATATATTTTACCTATATACGTGTTTATATGAATTATTATATTATTTGCTGTTATAAATTTTGCATATTATTACAATTATAAATTAAAATTTTGTTTTTTGTCAATGAAAGAGGTTTAATTCAATTCTTGAAAAATAAATAAATATTTTATTGAAAATTTTGTGTTATTTTTTCTTGATATTCCCACATACACTTGAAGCTTTTGTGAGTGTATGGAAATGTAGCGTATGAAAAATGCCGTTCATGACCGGGATTCGAACTCAGGACTTCGGATGAAAGCCCGACACAATACCACTCGTGCCATGGTGGCTAGCAACAAAAATTTTTCATTATTTATAAAAAAAACAAGTAATAAAGAAAAACAAGAGATATATATATTAAAGAAAATAACAGCCAAAAAAAAAAACAATGGTTTCTAATATTGGATGATTTTACTAATATAGAATTACTAAAGAGCATACGCGTGGCAGTTGTGTATACAGAGGGTGCCGGGACGTATTCGCAGAATTTCAGGTATATCAAAACGCCAAAATCAGCAGAAAAATTCATACCGACTTAAGTCCTATTGAGTTTGTTTTCCTTCGGGACGCCGTTTTGTGATTTTCAACAAAAAAAAATTATTTCTATTGAAGGGGTAAACTACTTCAATTTTTTTTTTTTTTTCTTAAACGACGATGAAGTAATGGCACTGACACAAGCCCTGCAGGGTCTTCGCAGGGTGTGTCGAGCTCGAAGCCAGGACGCTAGCCGTCCTGACCTAGCAAAGCTAAGTGGGCATTGGACATGGAGGCGTAGCGACCCCATGAAACAGTGTTACTCTCACTCCCTACCGACTAAACCTTCCCCGCCGTTTCTCAGGGGCGACTGGAACCGCCTTTCGGCATCTCATCAGTCAGCCCTGAGTGTCGTGGCAGTAGATTAACCTAACCTTTTGCCCTTCTCGCTTGGGCTTCTGCAGAGGAGCCCCCTTCGAGATCCGCCTGGGCTCATTGAGGCACGTCAACTCCCGCTTGTAGAGTGCCAACGCGTCCCTTCTCCAGGAGACTGCCTGTCCCACCCTACTAGCCTAAACCTAAAGGGGCGGCATGCGCATTGAAAAATGCACGAGTGCCCCTCCGCCAAAACTAATTTAATTAAATCGGGTAAATCTAACTCCAGATGTAGAATAAAACACATTCTACAAAATAAAAAATTTTGAAAACGTCACCTAAAATATTTCAAAATGGCGGCCATGGTAATTTTTTTTTCATTTTCAATATCTTTGTATTTATTTGTTTGATAAAATTTTTACTTATTACATAAGTAAAAGTATTTTCAACATACAAAGATATTGAAAATTAGAAAATTAATATGGCTGCCATTTTGAAATTTTTTCAAAATTTTTTATTTTGTAAAATAGAAAGTAGTCCTAGTTTTTCCAAATTTAATCGAAATAGATTTACCTGTTCCGGAGAAATAATTTATCTTATTTAAAATAACAAAATGGCGTTCAGAAAGAAAACAAGGCAATAGTAGGACTTATGTCGGTATAAACTTATTTTCCTCATTTTTAGTGTCCTGAATCATTACTTGAAGTTCAGCAAATACGTCCCGGAACACTGTATAGTAATTTTTTTTCATTTTTTTTTATTTTTATTTAAATTAAAGAACTCCCTTTACGAATCATGAGACCTTGCCAGTGGAATGGGAGCTTGCGTACACAGTGATACAGAGCAGCTGAACAGAAGGTACTATCACATCGGAGAGGTTCTGTTGAGAACCAGAGTAAGGAATGATTCCTAAAAAAAGGGCAGCACCTCTTTCAGTAGTTGTTAAGAGCGCAGGACAATAGGACCTAAACGGCCATATCAACATCACTAAATCTTTTCAGTACTGTGCAGCAAAGGCAATGGAAAACTGCGGTTGTTTTTTTTCGCAAGAAAATGTAGCTGTCTGCATTTTCATAAAACGAAGATGGAGATGCCTTCCTTGGTAAAACATTCCGGAGGTAAATTAGTACCCCGTTTGGATCTCCGTATGGGACTACTAAAGAAGAAGTCACCAGAAAATTAAAAAATAACATTCTACGAGTCGGAGAGTGGAATGTTAATAGTCTAAGAATTATTGGTAGGTTAGAAAATTTGAAGAGGGAAATGGATAGAGAGGTTACTTTACTTTAATAATACCTTACATTAATAAGGATAAAATCTAAACCTAAGTCGACAATGATTGTTAACGTCTGTATGCCTACAAATGCCGCTATGAAGATGATGAGGGTGGAGTGTGTGTACGAAGAAATTGACGAAGATATTAAACACATAAAAGGGGATGAAAATTTAATAATAGTTGGAGATTGGATTGCAAGCATCGGAAACGGCAAGGAAGGAAATATTGTCCCGGAGAGGAGCAACTTGCTGCAGTGGGACTCTGCTACAGGTACACAGGATTGAGATTTGGGTTTACAACTTTATTAGCAAAAACAACAGGGGGATCAGATCTCGAA